>WNGS01160430.1:32400358-32410676 GCA_020271785.1 Procambarus virginalis | reverse complement strand
TACGTTGTGAACAGTGATTCTACGTCCACGATCTTAATCCCTGTAGCCCGTGTTCCCCGCAGTAAGTCAACAAATTCCTTCGGGATTTCAGGCTGAAGTTGCACGGGACATAAGGAGTCAGTAAGCCGTTGAGTCGTTTCGCCAGTCTGTACGTGGGTGTGGGTATCTGGCTGATAATTGGCCGAAGTGGTTTTCCAGGCTTATGCGTCTTGACGTTCCATACGCATATCCAGGTTTATATCTCCAATAATCTTTGGCAGGTGAGTCCGGATTTCTTGGCATTCACAGTTTCAATCAACTTGTTGACCTTTGTTTTCAATTCGGCTGTAGTGTCCTTCGTTACCCTTTGGAATTTAGTTTGTCAGAGAGTATGTGGTTCATTTTCGCCAGATATTCGTCTTTCTTAAGGATGACGTATATTGGCGACTTGTCGCCTCTCCTGACAACTATCTCCTTGTTCTCACGAAGGCTCTTGGCTGCCGCTTTGAGCTCGGGGGTCAGTATGGTACTTCTGTAGTTGCCTCGATTCTTTCCTCCTTCTGCAATAAGTTCAGCTTGTAAGGTGTCTTTGGTGGTGACCTTCTTTTGTGCTTCGAGGTCAAATATGTCGTCCAACAGGATCTCCAACTCCACTTTCCGGGCCAACGCACTTGGTCTGGACATAACGTGACAGTTTTACCCAGATTTAGGAGAGTGACTTGGTCCTCAGTGAGGTTGATACCTGCAAGGTTCAGGAAGCCGTCTCTTGGTCGTGGAATTGCCATGGGTCCTCCATATAGTGTTGTTAGCTTCTTGATAATCCTGTTTCCTCCGTGCTGGGTGATGTCGGTCTGTGAGGATGTCGAGGTGTTGTTCAATGCGGGTGCGGAGACTTTCGTCGATGTTGCTGTTTCTCTCCATTCGTTTGTGGCCTGAAGTAGTTGCGTTTTATGTCTTTGATATCATTTCTGCCTTGTGTATCTGATTACGAATCAGATCTGGCGATATTTTATCGTGAAGGCTTGATTCCTTGCTGCTGGGTCGTGCGTTTTAATATTAGTATATTTTGGTAGCAGTCTTTCCTGTAGACATATGTTATTAAATATACCGAAAAAGTAAGATTAATAATTCTAACACGAATTTTCTCAATTTTCCTTATGTTTGTTTTTACTGATGACGGTAAATAAAAATCAATTCTCCAAAATTCATTCTTTATTTCTTAGTCTGACGCGACACTTGAGCGCGTTTCGTAAAACTTATTACATTTTCAAAGACTTTAGTTACACACACACAGACAACTATAACTGAACAGAGTTTAAATACCTGCATTTGGGTGAGGTGACATGTTACAATGGTTTGGGGTGAGGTGAGAACAACACAGAACACGAAACAATGGGTATAAGAAGAATAGATCTGTAACTGCAGAAGGCCTATTGGCCCGTATTTCTTGATGTTTCTATATTGGAGCGGAGTCTTGAAGTGGGTAGAATATAGTTGTGCGTTAATTGGCTGTTGATTGCTGGTGTTGACTTCTTGATGTGTAGCCTCGCAGATGTCAAGCCGCCTGTTGTCGCTGTATCTATCAATGATTTCTGTGTTGTTTGTTAAGATTTCTCTGGTGATGGTTTGGTTGTGGGAAGAGATTATATGTTCCTTGATAGAGCCCTGTTGCTTATGCATCGTTAATCGCCTGGAAAGAGATGTTGTTGTCTTGCCTATATTTGAGTTCTTTGGGGCTTACAGTCCCCAAGTGGGCATTTGAAGGCATAGACGACATTGGTCTCTTTCAAAGCGTTCTGCTTTGTGTCTGGAGAGTTTCTCATGAGTAGGTTGGCAGTTTTCTTGGTTTTATAGTAAATCGTCAATTGTATCTTCTGATTTTTGTCTGTAGGGATAACGTTTCTATTAACAATATCTTTCAGGACCCTTTCCTCCGTTTTATGAGCTGTGGAGAAGAAGTTCCTGTAAAATAGTCTAATAGGGGGTATAGGTGTTGTGTTAGTTGTATCTTCAGAGGTTGCATGGCGTTTCACTTTCCTTCTTATGATGTCTTCAATGAAACCATTGGAGAAGCCGTTGTTGACTAGGACCTGCCTTACTCTACAGAGTTCTTCGTCGACTTGCTTCCATTCTGAGCTGTGGCTGAGAGCACGGTCGACATAAGCGTTAACAACACTCCTCTTGTACCTATCTGGGCAGTCACTGTTGGCATTTAGGCACATTCCTATGTTTGTTTCCTTAGTGTAGACTGCAGTGTGGAAACCTCCGCTCCTTTCCATGACTGTTACATCTAGAAGGGCAGCTTCCCATCCTTCTCCATCTCGTAAGTGAAACGTAACACAGAATTCTGCTCAAACGCTTCTTTCAGCTCCTGCAGATGTCTGACATCAGGTACCTGTGTAAAAATGTCGTCAACATACCTGCAGTATATGGCCGGTTTCAAGTTCAAGTCGACTAAGACTTTTTCCTCAATAGTACCCATGTAGAAGTTTGCAAACAGGACGCCTAGGGGAGAACCCATAGCGACCCCATCTACTTGCTTATACATGTGCCCATCCGGGCTCAAGAAGGGTGCCTCCTTAGTACAAGCTTGGAGTAGTTTCCTCAGTATTTTCTGGCATGTCAGGGGAGTACAGGCCGGGTCTCGATACACTCGGTCCACTATCATCCCGATTGTTTCATCCACAGGTACGTTGGTGAACAGTGATTCTACGTCCAACGATGCTCTTATCCCTGTAGCCCGTGTTCCCCGCAGTAAGTCAACAAATTCCTTCGGGGATTCAGGCTGAAGTTGCACGGGACATAAGGAGTCAGTAAGCCGTTGAGTCGTTTCGCCAGTCTGTACGTGGGTGTGGGTATCTGGCTGATAATTGGCCGAAGTGGGTTTCCAGGCTTATGCGTCTTGACGTTTCCATACGCATATCCAGGTTTATATTCTCCAATAATCTTTGGCAGGTGGAGTCCGGATTTCTTGGCATTCACAGTTTCAATCAACTTGTTGACCTTTGTTTTCAATTCGGCTGTAGTGTCCTTCGTTACCCTTTGGAATTTAGTTTGGTCAGAGAGTATGTGGTTCATTTTCGCCAGATATTCGTCTTTCTTAAGGATGACGTATATTGGCGACTTGTCGCCTCTCCTGACAACTATCTCCTTGTTCTCACGAAGGCTCTTGGCTGCCGCTTTGAGCTCGGGGGTCAGTATGGTACTTCTGTAGTTGCCTCGATTCTTTCCTCCTTCTGCAATAAGTTCAGCTTGTAAGGTGTCTTTGGTGGTGACCTTCTTTTGTGCTTCGAGGTCAAATATGTCGTCCAACAGGATCTCCAACTCCACTTTCCGGCCAACGCACTTGGTCTGGACATAACGTGACAGTTTATACCCAGATTTAGGAGAGTGACTTGGTCCTCAGTGAGGTTGATACCTGCAAGGTTCAGGAAGCCGTCTCTTGGTCGTGGAATTGCCATGGGTCCTCCATATAGTGTTGTTAGCTTCTTGATAATCCTTGTTTCCGTGCTGAGGTGATGTCGGTCTGTGAGGATGTCGAGGTGTTGTTCGATGCGGGTGCGGAGACTTTCGTCGATGTTGCTGTTTCTCTTCGTTTGTGGCCTGAAGTAGTTGCGTTTTATTGTCTTTGATATCATTTTCTGCCTTGTGTATCTGATTACGAATCAGATCTTGGCGATATTTTATCGTGAAGGCTTGATTCCTTGCTGCTGGGTCGTGCGTTTTAATATTAGTATATTTTGGTAGCAGTCTTTCCTGTAGACATATGTTATTAAATATGACCGAAAAAGTAAGATTAATAATTCTAACACGAATTTTCTCAATTTTCCTTATGTTTGTTTTTACTGATGACGGTAAATGAAAAATCAATTCTCCAAAATTCATTCTTTATTTCTTAGTCTGACGCGACACTTGAGCGCGTTTCGTAAAACTTATTACATTTTCAAAGACTTTAGTTACACACACACAGAACAACTAAACTGAACAGAGTTTAAATACCTGCATTTGGGTGAGGTGACATGTTACAATGGTTTGGGGTGAGGTGAGAACAAACACAGAACACGAAACAATGGGTATAAGGAAGAATAGATCTGTAACTGCAGAAGGCCTATTGGCCCGTATTTCTTGATGTTTCTATATTGGAGCGGAGTCTTGAAGTGGGTAGAATATAGTAGTGCGTTAATTGGCTGTTGATTGCTGGTGTTGACTTCTTGATGTGTAGTGCCTCGCAGATGTCAAGCCGCCTGTTGTCGCTGTATCTATCAATGATTTCTGTGTTGTTTGTTAAGATTTCTCTGGTGATGGTTTGGTTGTGGGAAGAGATTATATGTTCCTTGATAGAGCCCTGTTTTATGCATCGTTAATCGCCTGGAAAGAGATGTTGTTGTCTTGCCTATATATTGAGTTCTTTGGGGCTTACAGTCCCCAGTGGGCATTTGAAGGCATAGACGACATTGGTCTCTTTCAAAGCGTTCTGCTTTGTGTCTGGAGAGTTTCTCATGAGTAGGTTGGCAGTTTTCTTGGTTTTATAGTAAATCGTCAATTGTATCTTCTGATTTTTGTCTGTAGGGATAACGTTTCTATTAACAATATCTTTCAGGACCCTTTCCTCCGTTTATGAGCTGTGGAGAAGAAGTTCCTGTAAAATAGTCTAATAGGGGGTATAGGTGTTGTGTTAGTTGTATCTTCAGAGGTTGCATGGCGTTTCACTTTCCTTCTTATGATGTCTTCAATGAAACCATTGGAGAAGCCGTTGTTGACTAGGACCTGCCTTACTCTACAGAGTTCTTCGTCGACTTGCTTCCATTCTGAGCTGTGGCTGAGAGCACGGTCGACATAAGCGTTAACAACACTCCTCTTGTACCTATCTGGGCATCACTGTTGGCATTTAGGCACATTCCTATGTTTGTTTCCTTAGTGTAGACTGTAGTGTGGAACCTCCGCTCCTTTCCATGACTGTTACATCTAGAAAGGGCAGCTTCCCATCCTTCTCCATCTCGTAAGTGAACGTAACACAGAATTCTGCTCAAACGCTTCTTTCAGCTCCTGCAGAGTCCATGCCGTTCAAATTTTTTTACCATGTTCTCCTGTTCTTGTTGTTGTTGCCATTTTTTTCTCCTCTAGTATGTTCACTGTGTTCTTTCATGTTTTCATGTCTTCATCTGTTTGTCTCTGTACAACTTTTATACTCAATATTCATGTTCCTCTACAAGTACATGTTCCTCACAAGATCCATTCGTTTATCACCTACATTTACAAGTTTTCTACTCTTTGTCATATTCTCTATGTTCTTCACAAGTTCATTGTTCATCTTTGTATTCCCCTATTCCCTTATCATGTTTTCATGTTCTCTGTACGTTTCATATCCCAGCATGTTCACTGTATTCATCAACTTTTCTTACGTTGTTCTTTGCCATGTTCCCCATATGTTCTCTGTGTTCATTCCCTTACATGTTATTTAAACGTTCCTTAACTAAAACTTTCACCAATCAACTAAAACATAATCACTTTCGTCATTTCTGAACTAAAAAATTACTTGTCAATCAACTAAAAATTAGTCAGGATTAGCCTCGTTTCAACACCGTTCTTAACTAAAATAACCTTTCTCTTAGCAAAAAATGTCAAAGGAAACTTTCCAACACTGTTCATAACTAACTTATCCATCGTCAATCAACTAAAATTAATCACTTCCTCATTTCTGACTAAAGTATTCGTCAGTCAGCTAAAAAATAGTTCTTTCATCATGTTTCCCTGTCATTTCTTTACTGAAATTCACTTCTTTCAACTGAAATAGTCAAGTGTGGCCTCTTTCCAACACTGTTCTTAACTAAAATATCCTTTCACTTCCCTAAAAAGATAGTCAAATGTAACTTTTTCATCACTGTTCCTAACTAATTATGTTCTCTAAGTAAGAAAAATAGTCAATGGAACTTCGTTTCCACACTTTCGCAACCAACAGTATACATCATAGAGTACAAAAGTAGACAAATGTAACTAAAATTTCGCCTCGTTAGTAAGAAAAATTGGCAAGGACACTCTCGAGACATCAAGGAAGATACACCTCAAACACACCAAAGTTACTCTTAAGATATCAAAGATACTCTTCAAGACATCAAGGACTTACTTAAAGACATCAGGATGCACTCAGACACACCCAAGCTACTCTGTGAGAAATCAAAGACACTCTTCGAGACATCGAAGTTACTCTTCGAGAAATCAAAAGACTCTCTTTGAGACATCGAAGACATCCTTTAAGACTGCAAAGACACTCTTCAAAACACCTAAGTTACTCTTCGAGACATCAGGCCACACTCAGATACACCCAAACTACTCTTCGTTCATCAAAGTCTTTCTCAGAGTCATCAAAAGTTATTCTCAGAGCTATCAAAAAGTTAATCTCAGTCGTCAGAGAACTTTCCAAGCATCTTCGTTCATTAAAGTTAATCTCTAAGTCATAAAGTTATTCCCAGTGACATTAAAATTAATCTCTGTCATCAAAGTTAATCTCAGTCATCAAATGTTATTCTCTAACAAACCTTTCGTTCATCGAGAAGCTTTCTAAGACATCTTCGTTCATCAAGTTTTCTCTAAGTCTTCAAAGTTGTTCTCAAAAGTCATCAGACTTAATTTCTAAGTCACATTCGCTCATCAGACAAACTTTCCAAAACATCTTTGTTTATAAAGTCATTCTCAGAGACATCAAAATGTACTCTCATGTCCTCAAAGTTAATCTCTAGTCACATTCGCTCATCAGAGAAACTTTCCAAACATCTTTGTTCATAAAGTTATTCTCAGAGACATCAAAATGTACTCTCATGTCCTCAAAGTTAATCTCTAAGTCATCAAAGTTAATCTCTAAGTCTTCAAAGTTGTTATCAAAGTCATCAAAGTTAATCTCTAAGCCACATTCGCTCATCAGAGAAACTTTCCAAAACATCTTTGTCCATAAAGTTATTCTCAGAGACATCAAAATGTACTCTCATGTCCTCAAAGTTAATCTCTAAGTCATCAAAGTTAATCTCTAAGTCGTCAAAGTTAATCGCTGAGATAACAAAAGTTATTCTCAGAGCTAGCAAAAGTTATTTCAGCGTCATCAAAGGTAATATCTAAGTCACTTTCATTCATCAAAGTTAATCTCAGAGTCGTCAAAGGTAATCTCTAACTCACTCTCGTTCATCAAAAGTAGTTTTCAAAGACATCAAAGTTATTCTCAGAGTTATCCAAAGATATTCCCATGTCTACAAAAGTTATTCTCCGAGCTATCAAACAATATCTCATGTTCTCAAAAGTCATTCTCGAAGTCATAAAAGTTATTCTCAGAGTCATCGAAGCTATTTTCAGTGTCATCAAAGGTAATCTCTAACTCACTTTCGTTCATCAAAGTTTATCTTAGAGTCGTCAAAGTTAATCTCTAACTCCCCTTCGTTCATCAAATTTTGTTCTCTAAGTCACATCGTTCATCAAAGAAGCTCTCCTTCTTCCAACAAGTTATACTTTAAGACATCAATGTTGTTCTCAAGACATCTTCAGGCATAAAATTTCTCTCCCAAATGTACCTAGTTCAGCTTTTCAAGTCAAACTTACTTACATTTCTGCTAACTTACCTTAAAACAATTCTCTGAACAACACTGCATAAACCTAAACCTAACCTAACCTATCCTAACCTAACCTAACTTATCTAACTTAAAACTTGCATAACCTAACCTATCCTAACTTAACTTGCATAACCTTACCTAGCCTAACCTAACTTACCTAACTTAACCTAATTTACCTAACCTAACTAACTTAACCTATCCTAACTTAACTTAGCGCAACCAAACCTAACTTACCTTACCTTACCTTGATACCTTGAGGTGCTTCCGGGGCTTAACGTCCCCGCGGCACGGTCATCGACCAGGCCTCCTGGTTGCTGGACTGATCAACCAGGCTGTTGGACGCGGCTGCTCGCAGCCTGACGTATGAGTCACAGCCTGGTTGATCAGGTATCCTTTGGGGTGCTTATCCAGTTCTCTCTTGAACACTGTGAGGGGTTTGCCAGTTATGTCCCTTATGTGTAGCGGGAGCGTGTTGAACAGTCTTGGGCCCCAGATGTTGATAGAGTTCTCTCTCAGAGTACCAGTTGCACCTCTGCTTTTCAACCGGGTACTCTGCACATCCTGCCATGTCTTCTGGTCTCATGTGACGTTATTTCTGTGTGCAGGTTTGGGACCAACCACTCTAACAATTTCCACATGTAAATTATTATGAATGTAAACATGTAAATTATTATCTCTCGCCTGCGCTCAAGGGAATACAGGTTTAGGCTCTTTAGTCGGTCCCAATAGTTTAGATGTTTTACTGAGTGGATTCTAGCAGTAAAGGACCTTTGCACGCTCTCCAGGTCAGCAATTTCTCCAGCTGGGAAAGGGGCTGTCATTGTGCAGCAGTACTCCACTCTAGAGAGCACAAGCGTTTTGAAAAGTGTCATCATCGGTACAGCATCTCTAGTGTGAAACACAATAAACTACATCTGAAAAGTTAGGTTAAAGAACATAATAAAGTAGCCATCATAGCTGCAGGAAAAAGGACAGATTGGATAACAAGAACCTTTCACACTAGAGATGCTATCCTAATGATGATTTCAAGACGCTAGTGCTCTCTAGAGTGGAATACTGTTGCATAATGGCAGCCCCTTTCAAAGCTGGAGAAATTGCTGATCTGGAGAGCGTGCAGAGATCCTTTACCGCTAGAATCCACTCGGTAAAACATCTAAACTATTGGGACCGACTAAAGTGCCTAAATCTGTATTCTCTTGAGTGCAGGCGGGAGAGATACATAACAATTTGCACGTGAAAAATAGTAGAGGGGCTGGTCCCAACCTGCACACAGAAATAATACCACATGAGACCAGAAGGCATGGCAGGATGTGCAGAATACCCCCGTTGAAGAGCAGAGGTGCAATAGGTATTTGTTGCATTCACATGTGTATACATTTATATATACATCCATATACACAAATACATATACATATCAATAATATTTTTATGTCACAAGTGAATTAACAAGAGGCTCACAACAGTCTCTATACAAGTCATTTTACGTCTATGGTGAGTCACACAGTTACTAGTCTTGCTCCAAACCCACCCAGCTGGGCGGCAGCTTTACAATCATGTGCAGGCTGCACCTACAGTAAATAATTTTTGGATACTTCGCTAAGATTCCCGGCAGAAAATCATTATGAATGAAGTACTTACACATTTCGTGAACTCCAGAGATGGTGTTATCTCTGAATTCCGCGACTTTTTCACATTCCATTATATAATGACGCAAAGTATGCGAATAGTTCTGCTGACAGAGTTTACATTTAGTTAAATCAACAGTAGTAGACGTTGCAAACTTCCAGGTGTACTTATAGCCGAGCCTAAGCCTAGTAGTGGTAACATCTAGAAGTCTGCTAACCTTATTGGATGACCCAAAGACGTGCGGTTTTTCCTGCATAATAGAATGATGATAGATGGAGGAACTGGTGTGAATTTCACTTTGCCTGAAGTCTACGAAATTTTGTTGATGTTCCCGGAATATTACTGCCCTCAGGCTGCTCGAAGGCAGTCCAAGATGGCAATCAATTCCCTCTTTATGAGCAAACGTTTTGGCCAACTCATCAGTTTTGTCATGCATTTAGAGACCATTATGGGAAGGAATCCACAGGAGACTAACTCTGTCTCCATCATTGATTATTTCATTATATATGTGTTTAGCTTCAGAGACAAGCACGACACAGTTATGCCTTGGGGAGCTAAAGGCAGTCAATGATGACAAGGTGTCACTTACAATTAGCGTGTCATCTTTGGATTGATATATGCACTGGTAACGTACAACAAACATACCCGGAGATGCTGACGACACCACCAATGGGGAACTACTTAACAAAGATCTCCCATTTGGCACCGGCGCCAAATCCTGACTCCCACAATACATGCATATACTACGCATCTGGCGCCAACACTTACTTCACCTCAAATTTCAAATATTTCCCAGTACCTCTAATCTATAAATAATCTTCGTCATCTCACCCCTAGAATCACAGAAACTGAAACGTCAATAGCTGATAATTTCCATTACATAAATTATTCAGAATGATATCAGATATTCTCGATATTTAAACATCCAAAAGAAGTTCACAACAGCGCCAAAAATAACAAATTTTATCGAGGTAGTTAATGTAAAATACAATGTACCTTTAGCCAGAGTAAAGTGGGAGTTGAACGTGGGGTCACTGACTACAGGAGCTGACGTACCGCGGAGTGCACCCTCCACCACCACTGCGTTAACACTGACTGAGTCGCCTCTCATACTCCGC
>WNGS01160430.1:32367478-32385235 GCA_020271785.1 Procambarus virginalis | reverse complement strand
ATCACTCTCCGATCAGAATACATTCTCAATACAATCGTCGTAATTCCAATAAGATAATAATTTGATTTGATTTCACCGGAGCTGCAAATTTTAGAGTAATTCTCAAGTTTCTCGATGCCTCTATAAGAAGGGTATCTTTCAACTCCATAGGAGTTAGTCTAAATGCCAACAGTGATTTGCCTTTTATAAATTAATTATATGTCAAGGTATTACATGCATTAAAGTCAACTGAATTTTGAGTCTCATAGTATAGTTTTGAAAAAAAAAAAAAAAAATGACTGATCTGCTCTAGCAACATTCTAGCAACGGTCTCAGGATTTCCTATCTTATCATTTAGTTATTTTAATTTTGCCCCGAGGGGCAAGTTTATTGGGCAGGGCCACTCATCTTGTGAGTGGACATACCGCCATAGCAGCATGTACAACACTCCCCAAAAGGAAGAAAACCCGCTGGGTTGTTCATGCTGTCACTTGTTCCCAGACACAGCTGGGACTTGCTTAACTGTCTCAAGTGAACAGCTCCTCAAACAAGAAGGTTAATATCTGTCAACCCTTAAAAGCTTACGTTATCTTGCAGGTGCAAAATGGGGGAATCTTTTAAGCACATTATCAATATTTGATAAATAGTGTTTTCCTAACTCAAACAATGTGGGGTTCATTATTATACACAAATTTCTAAAGTCTCTCAGGTGTCCACATTCACGTAGATAGTGGACAAGGCGGTGTCCATCACTCTCATCACAAATTCTGCAACTTCGCTGATCAACAGTCGTTTCCATTCCGTATCTCCATGGATATTTGTATCCCAGACGGATTCTCGCTATTACTGATTCTCTCCCTCGTCCTCCTCCTATTCGTCCATAATGATTGGGATTACCAGCTGCAACCATGTTGTACCATCGTATAGATTCACTGGTTTGTGCTTCTATCCTCCTTTCCTCAGTTACCTTGTCACGGTGATGTTGCCTGACAATACCTCTAATTTGTAGTAGAGTCTTGGGTATGAAGTATTCAATATGGTCTCCTTCAGCGCCTTCAGCAGCCAGCACATCTGCTCGTTCATTCCCACATATTCCAACATGGGAGGGGATCCACAGAAACTTGACGACTCTTCCCTGATTGGTAAGTACTCTCACAGCTTTCTTAATTTCAGTGACTATTGCAAGATTTTCTGCCCGATTTTTGCATAGGCTTTGCAGTTCGACTTTTGAATCAGTGCAAATCACTGCACCATTAGTGTTCCGTTCAAGAAACCTTAACGTTATAACAATGGCAGTTAGCTCTGCTTGCGTTGAAGAGGCATAGTTCTCAATACGCGCTTTTTCTTCATTTCTGCGTTGGAAAGTATTATCCTTGATTACCGTGTATGCTGCACCAGCCCTGCCATTGACAGGATTAGATGTCCCATACCTTACCTTAAGTATACGTTGAGGTGCTTCCGGTGCTTAGCGTCCCCGCGGCCCGGTCATCGACCAGGCCTCCTGGTTACTGGACTGATCAACCAGGCTGTTGGACGCGGCTGCTCGCAGCCTGATGTACGAGTCACAGCCTGGTTGATCAGGTATCCTTTGGAGGTGCTTATCTAGTTCTCTCTTGAACACTGTGAGGGGTTTGCCAGTTATGCCCCTTATGTGTAGCGGGAGCGTGTTGAACAGTCTCGGGCCCCTGACGTTGATGGAGTTCTCTCTCAGAGTACCAGTTGCACCTCTGTTTTTCAACGGGGGTATTCTGCACATCCTGCCATGTCTTCTGGTCGCATGTGATGTTATTTCTGTGTGCAGGTTTGGGACCAGCCCCTCTAATATTTTCCATGTGTAAATATTATGTATCTTCCCGCCTGCGCTCAAGGGAGTACAGATTTAGGCTCTTTAGTCGGTCCCAATAGTTTAAATGTTTTACCGAGTGTATTCTAGCAGTAAAGGATCTCTGCACGCTCTCCAGGTCAGCAATTTCTCCAGCTTTGAAAGGGGCTGTCATTGTGCAGCAGTACTCCACTCTAGAGAGCACCAGCGTTTTGAAAAGTATCATCATCGGTATAGCATCTCTAGTGTGAAAAGTTCTTGTTATCCAACCCGTCATTTTTCGTGCAGTTGTGACGGCCACTTTATTGTGTTCTTTAAAGGTAAGGTCTTCCGACATGAGTACACCCAAATCCTTTACATTGCCTTTTCGTGCTATGTTATGATTTGCC
Source organism: Procambarus virginalis (assembly GCA_020271785.1). NCBI lineage: Eukaryota > Metazoa > Arthropoda > Malacostraca > Decapoda > Cambaridae > Procambarus > Procambarus virginalis. The sequence continues at coordinate 32,383,045 of WNGS01160430.1, read as the reverse complement.
TGAGTTTTGTACGTGGTTTCCGTTTTTATATTTTCATTTTTTCCATAGCCATGAGCTGGAACTTATCTTCGTTAAACACCATATTATTTTCTGTAGCCCATAGAAAGACCTGATCTACATCTGACTGGAGGTTTGCCGTGTCCTCTATGTTGCCTACTCTCATGAAGATCCTGGTGTCATCTGCAAAGGATGATACAGTGCTATAGGTTGTGTTCTTGTCTATGTCCGATATGAGGATGAGAAAAAGTACTGGAGCAAGCACAGTACCCTGGGGTACAGAGCTCTTAACGGTTGATGGGCTGGATTTTATTTTGTTGACTATTACACATTGGGTTCTGTTGGTCAGGAAATTGTAGATCCATCTGCCTATTTTTCCGGTAATTCCCTTTGAGCGCATTTTATATGCAATAACACCATGGTCACATTTATCAAAAGCTTTTGCGAAATCTGTGTAAATTACATCAGCGTTTTGTTTGTCTTCCATAGCATCTAATGCCATATCATAGTGGTCCAGCAACAGGCAAGAGCGTCCTGTTCTGAAACCATGTTGTCGGGGGTAATCTCGGGGGTAGTCTCACTGTTGCTCTCATAGGTGTTTACCAGCTCAGTACAGATGAGTGTGTCTTTGATGTATAAGCTGACCCCACCCTGAAGTCGGTGTTTCCTATCACATCTGAAAAGATTGTACTCTGAGATCCATATTTCACCATCATGATAGTCCTTTGTGTGGGTTTCTGTTAGGGCTGTAAACACTGCATTTGCCTCATGAAGGAGACCATCTATAAAGTGAACTTTGTTGGATTTGCGTGTTTTTATACCTTGAATGTTGGCAAATATAAATGATGTTATCGTGGTAGTGGAAGTGCCGGTTGCCTTACTTGGTGTTAATATCTGAGGCTCCGGTAAGGAGGCCACTGTGTTTGCGTCCAGGGTGTATTGTTTCCGAAGTGATTCGTCCAGTTTCGGTAGTGGGGCGGGTGTTGTGTGGTGTAGTACCTGTGTATTCGTTGGTAATGTGTATTCCAGTCTTGTGGGTATCTTCCCTCCCCTCTGTAATCCTGTAGTGGTTCCATCTGGCTGTTCCTCTCCCTTATATTTTCTACTCTGTTTCTGCCTTCCTCTAAAAAATTGTCAGTAGTGTCATATTGATCTTCTCGTCTATAACGCTGTGTACCTCTCACGTGGAATTCCGGACACTGAAGATTGTAGCATTTTTTGTCCCTAATTGAGGATTGACATAATTTGGGGTGGAAGTATCTACACCCTGTTCCAAACTGGCATGTACCCCTCGCCAACATGTTCCTGCATTTTCGAGGATGCAGAAAATGGCATTTTGTTCCTAATTTTCCATATTTGCATATTCCTTTAGCGTAAATTTGCAAATGTGTTCCGGTTTTGCGTTTTTCAAGGTATTTATATCTGTGTCTGTCTTGTCTACCTCTTTATTGGAGCCATCTCCGCTTTTCGTCCCAATTCCTTCATTTATGCACTCTGTCTCACTGTTGCTCTCATCGTTTATATTACCTGGCTCTGCAATATTGCTGCTATCCTGCACTACAATACCCTCTTCCTCCACATTACTGCTGCGGTTCTCTAAACTATCTGTTCCTGGGTTTTGGTTGTTAACCAATGTTGTCTTTTCCCAGTCCGCATATATCACTGGTAGCTTGTCTGTGAATGATAATCTCTGTGACTCGGGAATGTTTTTCATCAGTGTAGATTTGATCTAGTTCATCTCCGGCTTCTTTATAAATTTTCTCGAAATACTTGTGCCTCATTTTTGTGGTAACATGTTGGATTTTTTCGTTGCCATTTCATTGATGATAATTTTGCATGAGTCATCCTCCCAGGGAGGTAACCTCTCTACAGGCAGGAGCTCACGGGCTTGCTCAAGCAGGTGAAGTTCTTCTAGGTAGCAGACTGATCTATGATGCCATTTTTTGCTTCTCCTGTTTCCCCCTGAAAGTAGCACAGAACTCAGTTTTTTCTTAGCAATATCATTGTAATGGGGATCTCTGGATATCCTAATTGCAAGCTTAGCATTCAGCTCCATAATTCTGCTTTTAACACTGGGGAGGGACAACTCCTCTCGTAGATTAGACGTTTTGGCAGTTCTTGGAACTCCAAGAATGATTGTCATGGCTTCATTTTGAATTCTTTCAAGCCTTTTCACATCGCTTTGGGAGTAGGTGCATAGAACTGGTGCGGCATATTCTATGACGGAGCGCACATAGGCTGTGTACATCATTTTAAGCACGGCAATAGAGGCTCCATGTCCATTCCAGGTCATAGCTTTCAGTGCCCTGAGTCGACTTTTGCATGTTCCTATGAGTTGATTGAGCTCCTCTTTCTTTCCCTTGTTAGTGCCGACAGTGACGCCAAGGTATCGATAGTGGTCAACCTATTCAAGTGTTACACCATTAATTTGCAATTCTTCATTTGCTCCCCGCTTGTGATGGGAGTATGCCTTCGTCTTGTTTGTGGAGAGAGTGAAACCGAGCTTAATACATTTCCTTCCAAGGAGATCAATGGACTGTTTAATTTTTCCCAAGGTGGGAGCTTGTATTAGGACATCATCTGCATATCCCACTTGTGTTCTTTCCGGAAAATCAATATTTGCAATGGCGTTCATAAGTACATTGAACAGTGTAGGGCTTAAGACTCCGCCTTGGGGTCCCGAGTTCCATAGTCATTGTTCTGGAGACTTCTCCATTGAAGCAGACCTTGGCTTTCCTCCCTGTGAGGTAGTCTTCAACCCATTTCATGAGTCTTCCCTTGACACCCATGCATGCAAGCTCGTCCAGGATCGCAATCCCCTGCGCTTTGTCGAAGGCTCCTTTGATGTCGACAAATACAGAGTACCTAGCAGCGTCATTACCCAAGTAATTAACTATACAATTTGCTGTGCTCCGTCCTTTAAAACATCCATTGACCCCCCCCCCTCTAACCTGCCTATTTTGTGCAACAGTCGGTTTAGGATGATCCTTTCAAGCATCTTGCAAGTGCATGACACGAGCCTGATATGTCTGTAATTACCAGGGTCATTGGACTTCGATATGGGAACAATTATTGCGTGTTTCCATTGTGTGGGCAACACTCCACTTAGGAATGACTTGTTAAACAGGTGGAGTAGTGGATTCCCAGACACTTCACACAGTGCATTGAGTATGTCGTAGGTGATGCCATCTTCACCAGGTGCTGTACTTTTACCCTTTTTCATAGCGCCCTTTACTTCCTGAGCTGTGATCTGTTCCCCATATTCGTCATCACTAGACAGTGCTCTTGTTATCCTAATTCTTCTGTTATCATATCGCAGGAGCTGTTCCCTGCTGATTTCTGCAGGGAGGGAGGAGGAGGATGCTGCATCGCTCCACTTGTGAATTAATTCTTCAGCCTTACCCTGGGGGTCTTTGTGAGCCACAGGCCGGGCTCTGCCACCCTTAGCTATCTGAATTTTTACCTACACCTGTCTTGCAGATGTTTCCCGTCCAATAGAGCTAGTGAACTCAAGCCATTGTCTTTCCCGCTCTTTAATCTTCTCTTCCCTGGCTACTTGACCCACAGTTTTAAACGACTCTTGGTTACTCTCAGTGGGACGTCTCCGGTACTCTCTACTCATGTCTCTTACATTTGCGTTAAGCATCTTTATGTAATCGTTCTCATACCATTTTATTTTCTTTCTCTGAGGGTTACTTCGCCCAGTCGTATGGTGCGGAACTCTGAGACAACTCTCATTTTGGTGATGAAGGTCATCAACAAATGTATTAATGTCTTCTGTGATGTGGAATTCCGTGAACCAGTCACTCATCCTGTTTATGAAGTGCGGTCTCATATATGGTCCGAGTGATAACCTTTTTCTTTTATTTGTCTCTTTCCTTCTCTTTCTCATGTTGACAGTGGTAATCAGTGCCCAGTAGTCACTACATAAACTGTGCACAATGTGTGCACTGGCATCCGTGTCTTGTGCATTCAGCAGGAGAGCATAGTCTAATCTTCCTCCTCTGAGGTGAGTTGGCTGTTCATCACCCAGGACTCTAAGGTTTTCACTTCCCCTGACATAGAGTGACAGTTTCCGTCCATTGACATTGGGCTGATGACAGTTGGCTTCAAAGTGTGGGTGTCTGGCATTAAGGTCACCAACTAGTAGGGTAGGTTCTTCATTAACAAATTCAAGTAGTGTGTCAAGGTCAAGTTTACTTTGTGGCACATATAGGTTGATTATATGTAGGGCATTATTGTTTAAGTGAAGGGTTACCCTCAGCGTTTCATAGTCATCCTCCATGTGAAGATCATCAATAATCTCTGCAGGTATGTTGTTGCTGACATTGGTAATAAGACCCCTTTTCCTGTCCCCAGAGGGCAGGGAAAACTTGCGATAGCCGCTGAACCTTGGGTTGAAGTCATCACCCACCAGTGTCTCCTGTAGCACTATGACGTCAGTTTGGTGTTCACGAGCGTATTGTATGATGTCATTAAGTCTACCGCGAACACCATTGCAGTTCCATTGTAGGATAGTGAGACTTTCTTCGCCGTGATTATCCATCGTGGAGGTGTTGGTCATCAGATGTGCTGTGTGCGGTGTTGTTGCTGGTGAGAGTGTGTGCACTGGTGGTGTTGTATGTGATGTTGCCCCACCGTCATGTGTTGGTGGTACTGTTTGTATGGGTGCCAGTGGTCAATGGTGTTGTGTACACTAGTGTCGTTGTGTTCACTGCTGGTGTTGTTGTGTTCACTGGTGGTGGTGTTGTGTTCACTGGTGGTGGTGTTGTGTTCACTGGTGGTGGTGTTGTGTTCACTGGTGGTGGTGCGTTCACTGGTGTTGATGTGTTCACTAGAGGTGTTGCGTTCATTGGTGTTGATGTGTTCACTAGAGGTGTTGCGTTCACTGGTGTTGATGTGTTCACTGGGCCAACGATAGCACTGAGTCTGCTGTTATGTGCCGTGGCTCGTGTTGCATCCTCATGCACCAAATTGCAACCTACTGAACTCGCCTGAGACAAGTTCAGGCCCTGCAGAATTTGAAGTATATCCTCCTGGGTCTTTTGGATCGTACATAGGGTATTCTCAAGTTTATTCTGCTTGGTCATTAATTCTTGCATGATTGGGTAATTTTTTATCACGTGGGTAATCATTGCTTCCATTTCAGGCGGCATTGTTTTATCTGGACCCAGTAAAGTGTTGGTTGGTGGAGTGAGGAGGAGGGGAAGTGGTAGGTTGGGAGGGAGGGAGGGTCGCCTGAGAGGCAGAAGAGCTGGTTGACTGTGAGGCGTTAGGGGGTATGGGTGATGAGGCAGGAATGGGGTTGTTGGGTGGGGTAGGGTTGGGGTTAGTGAGTGGTGTAGAGGTAAGTAGGTTTGTGAGATGAAGGGGGTCTGGTTGTCCCTGTGCGGGGTGGTTGTGGGTCACTCCACCACTACCCCAGGCTGTTGTCTGCCTACTGTAGGCTGGACCCTAGTTTGCTGTGGTACTGTTCACGGAGCCATTCCCGCCCCTGTTCACGGGTCCACCTGCTGTTTGCATCGGTGTCCTTCTCATGCCCTGCCAGTCAGGCCTCTTGCTGCGATATCTGCTCCAGGCATGATGGGGCTGCTTGCAGTTGACACATCTAGGTATTACCCCGCCACCCCCACCCGGGTTAAGCTTGGCCAGACACTGCTTGGTGTCGTGACAGCCATTGCAACACCCACACCTAATTGGGCGATCACATTGCAACGTTCTGTGATCCCACCGTTGGCAGTTGCCACATAAGGACGGGCTGCCAATATACCTCTCTACTTTGCACGCCCTCATGCCTGGTATTTTAATGACTGGGGACAGGTCTCCCTTCCACATAGCAATTGCTTGATTTTTGGACAGTCCCCCTGGTCCAGTGTTGCGCTCCACCCAAACAATCTGTTCATAATCCTGGAGATGTTCCACGTCAACATGAATACTAAAGTTCTTGATTATAATTTTAGTTTGTCTTATCTGTGGGTTTGCTTCCAACAATTTAACATCTTTACCTTGATACTCAAGACTGGTCTCTGTGAAGTACTTCAGGGCACTGTAACCCTGCACTCGTGCGCTGACATTGCCACCTACACACCTGGTCTCTATGCGATACTCTGCTCTGTGGGCGCGGGCGGCCTTAATAATCCATCTGTACTTCTCTGCTGCTGTAAATCCCATTGCAGGAAAGATTAGGGTGTGCCACTCACTGTCTTCGTCTTGTCGTTGTTGTTGCTCTTGTTGTTGAGGTTGCTGCTGCTGTTGCTGTTCATCCTGTCGCTGTAACCTGTCCCGTTTTATGTTGTTTCTGCCTTGGACAAGTCGTTAGTTACCATCATCCTCTGTTGTACAGTGACCTGTACCATTACTGTTGGAGGGCCCCGGGTTGGGATCCTCACTGGAGGGCCCCGGGTTGGGATCCTCACTGGAGGGCCCCGGGTTGGGATCCTCACTGGAGGGCCCCAGGTTGGGATCCTCACTGGAGGGCCCCAGGTTGGGATCCTCACTGGAGGGCCCCAGGTTGGGATCCTCACTGGAGGGCCCCGGGTTGGGATCCTCACAGGAGGGCCCCGGGTTGGGATCCTCACTGGAGGGCCCCAGGTTGGGATCCTCACTGGAGGGCCCCAGGTTGGGATCCTCACTGGAGGGCCCCGGGTTGGGATCCTCACTGGAGGGCCCCGGGTTGGGATCCTCACAGGAGGGCCCCGGGTTGGGATCCTCACTGGAGGGCCCCAGGTTGGGATCCTCACTGGAGGGCCCCAGGTTGGGATCCTCACTGGAGGGCCCCAGGTTGGGATCCTCACTGGAGGGCCCCAGGTTGGGATCCTCACTGGAGGGCCCCGGGTTGGGATCCTCACAGGAGGGCCCCGGGTTGGGATCCTCACTGGAGGGCCCCGGGTTGGGATCCTCACTGGAGGGCCCCAGGTTGGGATCCTCACTGGAGGGCCCCGGGTTGGGATCCTCACAGGAGGGCCCCGGGTTGGGATCCTCACTGGAGGGCCCCGGGTTGGGATCCTCACAGGAGGGCCCCGGGTTGGGATCCTCACAGGAGGGCCCCGGGTTGGGATCCTCACAGGAGGGCCCCGGGTTGGGATCCTCACAGGAGGGCCCCGGGTTGGGATCCTCACAGGAGGGCCCCGGGTTGGGATCCTCACAGGAGGGCCCCGGTTGGGATCCTCACAGGAGGGCCCCGGGTTGGGATCCTCACAGGAGGGCCCCGGGTTGGGATCCTCACAGGAGGGCCCCGGGTTGGGATCCTCACAGGAGGGCCCCGGGTTGGGATCCTCACAGGAGGGCCCCGGGTTGGGATCCTCACTGGAGGGCCCCGGGTTGGGATCCTCACTGGAGGGCCCCAGGTTGGGATCCTCACTGGAGGGCCCCAGGTTGGGATCCTCACTGGAGGGCCCCGGGTTGGGATCCTCACTGGAGGGCCCGGGTTGGGATCCTCACTGGAGGGCCCCGGGTTGGGATCCTCACTGGAGGGCCCGGGTTGGGATCCTCACTGGAGGGCCCCGGGTTGGGATCCTCAATGGAGAGCCCCGAGTTGGGATCCTCACTGGAGGGTTCCAGGTGGGGATCCTCACTGGAGGGCCCCAGGTGGGGATCCTCACTGGAGGGCCCCGGGAGGGGATCTGCACCTGTGGTGCGGCTCATTTCATGTGTTGTTGGGGGTATATCATCAACACTGCACTCTACCCTGCACGCACACACACATGCACATATAGACACTTGCAAGGCACTAGGGATCACAGTTCTCACATGTAGTGTACAATATGATACTTAACAATGGATAAAATGTATAAAAATATACACAAAAGAATTAACATGTAATGCAGAACATGTAGGAATAAGGCATCAAGAATTTATAACCAATTAACTTCATGTAAATGTATAAATATAAAGAAAGAATTCAAAATTATTCTGCAATGTTACAGCAACTGCTGTAATTAGCTTATAATAAACTTATAAAGTACTATAAACACATGTACTGTAACATTAATATAAAATGCTGAAAGAAAACTTCAGATTAAGGTCTGGGGAAAACATATAAAATGTCTATAATGCACTTCAATTGCTGAAAAACTATTATTATTTCTACTTAATGCACTGCACCAAAATGTATTTGGCATCACTTAACATATTACTAATGAACAATCTGCACCTGTGCCGCGGCTCATTTCATGTGTTGTTGGGTGGTATATCATCAATTTAGTTATTGTCATGTTCTTCCATGCTCTCTTCCTAGCACTTTGTTCTTGCGGTTCCACCTGAACGACAAAATGTTATCATTTTGCCTTTTTTGGTACCAGCATTGCTCTTCCTGCTTTGTTGTCATCACGTCATCACTAGTAGAGACTTTAGACTAGTATATATATATATATATATATATTATATAATATATATATATATATATAGTCTATATATATATATATATATATATACTAGTATATATATATATATATATATATATATATATATATATATATATATATATATACATATTGTCGGAGTTTCACGGTGTTCTCGTTAGAGAAGGGTTAAAGCAACAGTAGACTGGATCTCCTTTCCAGGTGGTTGCTCCAACAATAACCCTTATTCACCGTCGTTCGGCGGGTCTTCCCTCAATCCTCTAGGCTCCACTGCTGGCCTCGGAGAGTGTCTCAGTCGATCTCACAACCGGCCTTTAGATTATAAGATGAGTGAGAGCACAGATCGTTCCTCAATCTGTGGCCCACCCCGACACCGAACTCTTACACAGCCTTCAAGGTCGCCAACTGGTTTTTTAGATGTCCAGTAACACTGCAGTGGTTAGGTGTAATTGTGGCAAGAGCAAATTCCAGTAATATAGTATCAGGCAGGTCACTCTACTTTACATCCTCACACGGTCACAAGATAAATGGAGGGGATGATATCAAACACCAAAGAGTTTTGGTATTTACTTAAAAGACAACGAGAAATATATATGCATCAATGTATCAGAATTAATATATGACAATCGCTCCATTCATAGCATAATATTCTAGAGCGCACCATATGGCAACATCGGCACGTGTCACCTGTCAGAATGCCAGCTGACCGGGCCCTCGCGATCGTGGGAACAGACTAGTACTTGTTTTCTAATTGTCACGATCACCGTTTATTTAACTTTTTCCAAAACACTATTCAACATTCACATGGCTTACTTATGATTTCACCGGCCTCACGATCAACATCTATATTCACAATACTCTCACAGTGACTTTTCACCGTACCAAAAGGTTACTCTATTCTTAATAATATTTACTGTGAATGCACTCGCCTGATCACTGAACTTTTCTTATATTTATACTTCCTCTCACAGAGATATCACTGGCAATCACTTCACGTATATGATATTATTCAGTACACAGGCATGTCATATATAAATCAGTAATAAATTCAGGCATATATATCTATATACATCATGAAGATCATACACAGGCATTTATATTATAATCATAGAGAGTTCAACACACAGGCATTTATATGATAGATTATAGAGATCAACACACGGGCACTTGATATCAATAGATTATAGAGATCAATCAACAGGCATTTATATCAATAGATTATAAAGATCAATACACCAATATCTGGTTTACTACCAATATATATATATAATAATAATACTCACTGGAGATAATAATATAGTCACAGTAAATTCTCTGATGAATCTTGGTGCTTGCACACACCCACACATAGATATATATGTAAACTGATATTGTGAGCGCTCTGGGCAGGCTCACCGCACACTGTGCTCTCTGTGACTTAAACTCAGGTGAGACTTGCTCACGACATACAAAATATCCTGACAAGAATATATGTATAGCTAACTAAAGGGGAAATGGGAGGGAACTGTAAACACCTACTTCACCTATCCTAGGATGACAGTTGGTTGTAGCTCCTGGTCCAGGCTCTCGCCTCGTTCATCCAGAAACACAAGCCCCACGCCTTAGGATGTCGCGTCTCGCCGCTTCTGTACACGGCAGGTCCGTGCTTCCCCTACAGTACGTCGCCGGGTTGAAGTCGGTCTCCTGGCCATCAACTTTCCTCCCAACTACGGCAGCCAGCCTACGTCTCGGCGGTCGTCGTACGTTTCCCAATTAGTCCTTGTCACTGTACTCCCAGAGTAACTGCCTCTCACCACTACGAAGTCACTGAAGTTATCAGCCGTCCCGGACGACACACGCACAGCACCCGACTTCAGAGCACTTGAAGCTCACAACACCGTCAATTCCCTCGTCGTCTAGATATATCGCTAGGTATTTGGGAAGACTTCTCGACGTGCTTGCCTTCCAACTGTTGACTCGTAGGGTTCCACGAAGGTGGGGTTACTGTCAAACTTGACAGGATCGTCGATCACACGTTCAACCTGGTTGACAAGGCTGTCAACCTGGATCCCTCACGGTGGGTGGCCCGGCCACTAAGCTGCCTCTTATACTGGTGAACTGCCAACGACGACCCACGTCGATGCCCGGCCCACTTCTTGCAACGCACCTGTCCCTGAGCACTTGTTGCTCAATATTTGTCAATTCCTTATCTGAGCCCATCTGGGTTGCAGGAAGACCTCACAGAGTGCGTGCCAACAACTGGAGACGCTTACGTCCACCGGAGTTCGGTAAATCCGTCACTCTGACAGGATGACCGATCGCGCGTCCTACCTCTCGGACGTGTCGTGAAAGACTGATGTCGCCTGGCGCCAACACGGGCGGACCCCCTATGCCTATGTGACGTCACTTCTCCCAAAGTTGGTTTTCATTGGCTCCCAGTACCATGTCGCTGACGGTGACCAATCTGGCGCCACTGACGTCACACAGTTTTGGCGGGAGAACAGACTTGCCAGCGCCATATTGGCTCCCTAAAGGGCCTATCCCACAGGACAAAATGTTACATTTTCTCAAATTTCTCGGCTCATCGAGAATACTGTTCTCCCCACATATGTTCAATTGTTGCCTGCAATGTAGAGAACGCTCGGGAATAGTGGACATGACTCTTACAGCAGGCGTGGGAGAATTAGAAGGGGGGAACACCGTCACATACCCCTCCCCTTAAAATAAGAGTCATGTCTGGTTAGTGCATGCGGGACAACGCATTGCGACTACGCTGTCCGTGCCACTAAAAATCTTGGATTCCAGCCAGTATTGCAGCCGCCAATGTGTGACACTCCTCATGTGTCTGCAGACCGTCTTCAAGGTCATCCTTGGCGTCCACTGCTTACCTACTACAGACCGAGGGCTCCACACCTCACGTCCGTTCACCAGCTGGAACTGTGACAAGTTCAACGGTTCTGCCACTGCTTTGCAAATGGCCAACAAAACAGGGCCCGCTGTCTCTTCCCACTCGTCTTCCTGCTCTACGCAGAACATTCTCAGAGTTGTCTCTGAGGTGGAGTGGAATCTTCCGACCGCCCCCTTCGACTGCGATCGGTAGGGCGACGACCGAATCTGCATCACTCCCCAGCTTGTCACTGTTTGCCTGAACCACTTGGACTGGAAAATGCTTCCACAGTCCGTTTGAATTTCTCTGGGCATTCCTACCCAAGAGAAAAATCGTATTAGCTGCCCAGCTACTCCTTTTGACGTCAACCGCCGCATCGGAACAGCTTCCGGGAATCTGGTTGACGCACACATTATTGTCATTAGGTAGGTATTCCCTCTCTTTGTCCTTGGCAACGGTCCCACTCCGTCGACCAACAGACGCTCGAATGCGGGCCCAAACGCTGGAACAGGGACTAACGGGGCCTTTGGTATTGCGGATTGGCTCTTTCCTGCCCTCTGGCACGGTAAGCACGTCTTACAATAACGCCTCACGTCGGCGTCCATACCTGCCAGTAGAAATGGTCCCTGATCCTATGCAACATTTTGGTCACCCCCAGGTGACCCGCAGAGTCAACAGAGTGTGACAGATCCAACACTGTCGCTCTGCACTGGGCCGGCAACACTACCTGCTGTCTTGTACTTAGAGATGCCTCTCCGGCCTCTATCCTCACAGGTCTCCACTGCCTCATTAGTATGCCTTTATGCCTGTAAAAGTGAGTGGGCTTCTCAGGACCATCACGTCCTTCATTCGCCTCACGGATTAAGTTGGGGAATTCTGCCTGTTGCAGCTCCTCGAGCCTAGTGCGGTCCACCCCGAGAGAGCTGGTGAGGGTCACCTGTACCTCACCATCTGGGCTGCCTTCGCCCTCCACTCGCTCTCCTGGTTCCATGACGAGGTGATCATTTTCCAGGCCGGCGGACGTCTCCTCGTCGGCCTTATCAGATCCACGTCCTCCTTGTCCTTCGCGCTGCCTCTGAATCATAGCACAGACAGGGAACGCCTCCCTGGCGATTCCTTTCTCGTCCCCACAGGCGTCGAACACTTCGCCTTTCTTCTCTAAGTGCTCCAAACACTCCTCGTCCTTCACAAGGTTCGGTAGGACACGTCCTCCACATGCGTCATTTCCCAAAATGACCTGTGCCTCCCTCGTGGGCATCGTCGCACAGACCCCACTACTAGGGTTTTGCATCCATAATCCGAACTCAGGGTTACCCGGTGTAGGGGCATCTGCACTGGGCCTCCCACAGTGGTCACACTCGCCATTCCCACACTGGTATCCCCGTAGTTCTCAGGGAACAGGGCCTCGCTCACTAGGGTAAAGTCTGCCCCAGTGTCTCTCAACATCTTCACTGGGATGGGGTCTGCGTCCCCCATCCTTACGGTTCCTTCACACACAACGGGTGAATCCTCTTCTCCCCATTAAGTACGGGTTCATCCCGCACCCAATAAGCCATCTGGTCCTCTGTCTTCACGAAGGCTACATTCCCCCGGTGTCTAGGACGTCTACATTCGCGAGCGACGTGTCCGGGTATTCCGCAATTGAAGCAGCGAACTTCCTCGTTGGTGACCATCCACCGCCGCTCGCCCTTGCCACATTTCCTGAGGCCGACGTCCCGAAGGTCTTTCTCGCACCTTCTGTCGACCCCTTCGTCACAGCCACAGCTCCCGAGCTCTCCGTCGGGGACTTCTTCGACGGTTCCACAGCATTCTTCTGCCCTACTATCTCCACTCGAGGGGTAGGACTTGGGAGAACTCGGTCCTGTCCTCCATCCGTCCGACCTTCTATTACTTCGCCCATAGCTAGAGATACGGGCGGTCGGTGCTGTCCCTCTCGTCGTGGACGTAACGCTTCTTCTAGCATGTCTGCTTGATCGGCGCGGCTCTCAGGTCCTTGATGTCCGCCTCTTTACTCTCACCTAATCTCAGGAGAGAGCACGGAATAAACTTTTCCATGACCATCAGCCCCTTGATCTGTTCAGCCGATCTTGCTCCTTCTGACTCCAGCCATTTCAAAATTTCCTCTCCAGGTCCCTCGCCGTCTCCGCATACGATTTTCCTGGCGATCGGGTACATTCTCTGAACCTTTCCTATAGCACTCCGGCGTCAGCTTGAACGATGGAGCACGGCCCGTTTTACTGCATCATAGTTGGTACACTCTGGAGGTCAGCATATTATAAGCTTCACGAGCTTCACCGTGAGCNTAATATTTACATTAGATAAATCACAATGATCGAAATAAAGAGGATAATATTTTCTTTGTCCAGATATTGCATCCAGGTTCATCATCATAATTAATAATTTATCAGGATTACACTCCCCCATGGTTGGGCAATACTCAGTCTATGTTGTCCAGTCCATAGATAACTAGACAGTTTTGTGAAGATGTAGTCATAGCGCTCAATTCAGAAGAATTATTTTTAGAGAGCAAAAGTCGCACTAAATGTGGTTTTACCCGTCTTCCTTCATAACAACAAAATAAGATGAAGACAATAATATATTCTGTAAGTACATTTCATTCAATTTATTAGGGTCTAATGGTAGTTGATTATGTAATCGGTTTAAAAAAGCGTGTGGAGTATTATTTTTAAATACATCCATATCTGAGTTAACTCACCTTAGTATGATATCCAGGATGGGGATCCTTCCATCCCCATCTTCCGGCGCTGGAAGTGCTATACTGGTATACTGGGGTGATAGTATGCTGGGAGGTACTGGGGTGATAGTATGGTGGGAGGTACTGGTGGTGATAGTATGGTGGGAGGTACTGTGGGTGATAGTATGGTGGGAGGTACTGGTGGTGATAGTATGGTGGGAGGTACTGTGGGTGATAGTATGGTGGGAGGTACTGTGGGTGATAGTATGGTGGGAGGTACTGGGGGTGATAGTATGGTGGGAGGTACTGCGGCGATAGTAGAGGTACTGGGGAGACAGAAAAATATGCTGGGTGGTAATGGGGAGACCAAAGAATGTATGGAGTGTTTAGGTGGTTATAGAGTTCAGTACTTGCTGTGTTTACTTGTGATTAGTTCTGTTTTTGCGCGTTAAACTTTTGTAAACAAGGAATTATGTTTGGGGGTTAGCCATGATTCGGTTGTGAAAACACGTATGGTTTCGCCCAGTAGAGGAATGGACGTATTTTTTTTCATGCTGTCCGCATTCCACAGTTCTATTGTTATGTTTAAGCCATTGGTTGTTGTGTTATTTTGAATGTTACTTTCTGTAGATGAGGATGTGGTTGGTGTCGGGTCGTCTCGGGGGTGTGGTTGGTGTTGGGTCGTCTCGGGGTGTGGTTGGTGTCGGGTCGTCTCGGGGTGTGGTTGGTAGAGAGTCGTCTTGGGGTGTTGTTGTTGTCGGGTCGTCTCGGGGTGTGGTGTGTGTCGGGTTGTCTCGGGGTGTGTTGGTGTAGAGTCGTCTCGGGGTGTGGTGTGTGTCGGGTTGTCTCGGGGGTGGTTGGTGTAGAGTCGTCTCGGGTGTGGTTGTTGTAGACTCGTCTCGGGGTGTGGTGTGTGTCGGGTCGTCTTGGGGTGTGGTGTGTGTCGGGTCGTCTCGGGGTGTGGTTGTTGTCTAGACGTCTCAGGGTGTGGTCTAAACGGGTTCAGGGTGGAGGCTCTTCTAGGAAAATGAACAGTATTGTGCTTGTATCACTCAGTTCTCCTTCTATTCTATACTCTGTAGATTGGAATCTTATGATCTTAAGTTATGCGTGAATGTCTTCTTCACTAATCTCTAGACATGTGTGCTTATACGTTTTATTGCCAAGTAGTTCATGACATCAAACTTGGGACCCGGGAATGTTAAGAACGTTAGTGAGCTCTGAGCGTTGGTCGCTGTGCGTGAGCTCCTCTGCGATTAATTAACGATGTTGTTTACTTAGCCTTATATCATGTACCCTGATATTAAATATCTTGGTGATTTCACTGTATTTTGGTGTTTTGTGTTCTCTTACTATGAAAAACACATGAATCAATGGCACTATTGTCTACAATGGCATGATAAAGGTCTTAAGAACCGGAAATATTGCCCTACATGATTCAAGCACGTGTTGGGACTCAAGCCTCGGAGACCCTGTTAGGGGCGAGGGCCTGCGGCGCCTCGCCTCCAGCCTCCCAGCGTTACTGTGGTGTTTGTTGTCCAAGAAGCAAACCTGCCTTTGTCGTCCTCAGGCGTCGACAGATCTTCGTCATCCGTGTGTCTACACTTTGCCTGCGCTTTGTTTTGTTCCTTGGCTGTATCATGTGTTAC
>WNGS01160430.1:32327071-32358407 GCA_020271785.1 Procambarus virginalis | reverse complement strand
ATTAATAAATTAAAACCTTATCACACGAGGGAGGAACTAGAGCTGCCTTCAGCAAGTCTAATTCCTGACCTGTCTAATGATCCAAGTGCTGAGTCAGATGATGAGGATGACCTCCTGTCAAATCTCATCCGTAGTCAAGTTCAATCTTGTCACCCTATGGTAACAAGGTCGCGAGCTGTACAGTAAGTGTTAATGATCTCCCCTAGTCAGGTTTAGTAAAAGTCATATAATTATCCTGTAGAGGCAATGGTGTGTATTTACTGATGTGCATGACTCAGGTGGCATACTTACCTTGCTCTGGGGTTTCCAACTTCCTATACTTCAGAGTAATATCCATGCTTCCGCCATTTGTTGTTGACTGTCTTTCTCGGGTCTGACGGTACACCAGTTCCAGCCTCCCAGTCACACGTGAACCAAGGATCGAGATCAGCAGGTCTGGGGATGACCCTACTGGCTGATAAGATCGGGGTCTGAGGCACGTTACATAAAGTCCTCCCCCTTGTACCCGGTAACTCGTCAATTGGTTATCCGGAAGGGCTGACTGGCGTACAGTCACCCAGCCGACACCTCACGTCACTAACGAGGTTGTCCCAGTCCAGCCATGCTGTCTTCACGGAGCAGAGTCAGTCACCATCACAGCCGGGGGCTAGCTGTCTCAAGGTCACCAACCAAGCCTACCAGCCGCGTAGTCAAGACTGCGGGAACACCGGAAGTGGAAGACAAGTGGTCTACGAAGAAAACGCTAATTGCAACGACTGTCAGCTCTCTCAAAACCTGCGGTTGCGTCGTCTGTGGTAACGAAGAGGCAACAAGGCGGTCCCGGGTACGAACAGCACTACCCCTACAGAGTGCTGCTGATTCGCCAGAGGAGGTACAACCCTGTACCTCGGCCCAAGCTCAGTTGCATGAGGGGTTGCACGGAAGGTATGCCCTTCCGTTATGAAAGGTATGAAAACGTTGATATGTACCGGCCCAGTAGTACCGGGATAACAAGTAAACGCCGGTAGATGACGTCGCCCAGGAGCTGAGGCAGGGCCCACCTGTTCTGTCACCATGCCATCCTCTTCAACGCCACTCGAACCTCACTACCAACGTGAGACATCGTGACACGTCGAAGCTGTGCTCTACTGTGGCAGCCATGGTTAACAACAATCCATCATAACTGTTTGGGGAGCGATAAGAAGAGGTGAACCCGGGTTTCTGTTAGCGGGGTCCACCTGAGCTGACAGCCGCCAGCTGTCACTCAAGTCAGGTGCGGGTAGTATGAGACCCCCTATACTGTCCGTAGTTGGCCGAGGTCGGAAATGGAACTTCCAGACGACCAGGATCTTCAAGCAACATGAGGTAGTCGCCGGAATCTACAGCAACGAGATGTCACCAGGACCGAACGTTAGAACTTATTTATAGAAAAGTTTTATATAAATTTAAATGCTATTCACATAGAAAACGGTGTTAACTCGGAACAGTTAGTTCAATTTTTAATTTTCCATTTGATAGTAACACCTCTGTACACCTTCGGAAAGCTCTCTGGAACAGTATTAAATGTTGAAAACTAGAACTAGTGAAATAGAGAAATATAACTAGAAAGTGAACATCTAGAAAATTGTTACTAGAAAATTACCTTGTCTCTAGAAAAGTAATTTGAGTGAACTGGTTTGAGAACCATCTAGTAGGATCTCTAGAAACGTTGATCAGTGGGAAATTTATCTAGATTTTTCTAGATCCTAGATACTGATATATATATATATATATATATATATATATATATATATATATATATATATATATATATATGTCTCATTGAATATGACCGCATATTCTGTATTTACTATCTTCTGATTTAGGGCTTCTATCCCTCTAACTATTTTCTTAGCATCAGGGCTTAGCTGAAACAGGAGTTCTCCAAAACTCATTTTCGTAATTTCTGGGTGAAGAAAAGATGTGGATTACTATAGAATGTATTACACTTATTTAAACAATTTGCACGACGTTTCGAACCTCCATGGTTCATTTTCAAGTGAGGAAATGTTACAATGTGGTTTGATTATATACCCGCACTGGGTCAGGTGATAAAACAATAAAGGTGAAAACATAGGGGATACATAGGGGATACATAGGGGATAAATGGGGTGAAACATAGAGGTAACCGCAGAAGGCCTATTGGCCCATACGAGGCAGCTGGCATCTACATACAAAGATTAATCCAGTGTAATTGGCCTGTTATGTTGAACATTGTCTTCTGTGTTGGCATCGTTATGTTCTGGTCTTGTCCTTACTCTCATTGTGGGAAGAGTAAATAGTTCCGTGATTTGGGTGTTCATGGTAGGTTGTTCTGTTCTTATGTGAATTGCTTCAAGAATTTGTAATCTTCTTGCATCTTGGGTTCTGTCTATTATGCATGTATTCTTGTTCAACATTTCTCTTGTTAGGGTGATGTCATGGGCTTGTCTCATGTGATTCCTAGGGGCACCGGATTGAAGATGGCATGTCAAACGCCTCGTCAGCTTGGTCGACGTCATACCTATGTACTTAGATTGAAGGTTACATCCTTCGTGGGGGCAAGTGTACATGTATACAACGCTTGACTGCTGTAGAGGGTTCTCTGTCGGCTTCGGGCTGTTTTTGATAAGGAGTTCGGAAGTCTTCTTGGTTTTATAGAATATTGTCAGGTTTATGTTTTGGTTAGGAGTAGTGCTTTTTACTCCTTTACGGATTATTTCTTTCATTATTCTTTCTTCTTTTGTATGTTCACTGTGCATGGTTGATTTGTAATATAATTTTATTGGAGGTATTGTGGTTTCTGTTCTAGGTTCTGGATTATACCAACGGTCCAAGTGTCTTCTTATAGCAGCGTTTATTTCCGCGTTGCTATATCCATTGTTCACCAATACCTGAGTTACTCTTTCAAACTCTCTACTCACGTTGCTCCATTCAGAGCAGTGGGTAAGCGCTCGACGAATATAAGCATTGAGAACACTGGCTTTGTATCTTTGGGGGCACTCACTTCTACCGTTCAGGCATAATCCTATGTTGGTGGGTTTGGTATATACGTTGGTGCTTAAAGAGGTTCCTGTTTTTGTTATTAGTACATCCAAAAATGGCAGACTGTTATTTTCACTATTTTCATGTGTAAATCGGAGTACTGACTCTCTCTCTAGATGTCTTTTTACGTCAATTAGTTCATCTGAGTCTTTTACTATTACGAATATGTCATCTACATAACGGCAATATAAAGTTGGTTTTTGTCTGCTACTGAAGACCCTGTCTTCGATGGTTCCCATGTAATTTTCTTCAATTTTAATTTCTTCACCCAGAAATTACGAAAATGAGTTTTGGAGAACTCCTGTTTCAGCTAAGCCCTGATGCTAAGAAAATAGTTAGAGGGATAGAAGCCCTAAATCAGAAGATAGTAAATACAGAATATGCGGTCATATTCAATGAGACATGTGTAAAAGAAAACCTGCTGCCAGTATACACCAATATATATATATATATATATATATATATATATATATATATATATATATATATATATATATATATATATATATATATATTTAATTTCATTTGTGGAATACTGAACAATAAGGTGTGGTACACAGTCTGAAAAATGTGTTCACCCGTGGTTGTTGTGGACTTGAGCATGAACTCTGGGATATTAGGAGTTGAGGAACTCATATCCAGTGTGTTGTTGTTGGTTAAGAGACATGTCTGTGGACATGTCTCTTTTTTTAATAAAAATATTTTTGTGTATTTTCTTTAGGTTTAAGGATCTGGACACGCTGTCGTGGGCAGTTGCCACAGGAGTGGAACACTAGGTTCCTGAGAGGTAGTATTCCTCTATTTTGATAGAATTTTATAATTTTTTTAATTTTTAATGACATTGGTTTTTTTTAATGTTTCTCTGTGATGTGGTTGATTTTTATTCCAGGTGGAATACAGGGATAGCACAAGGCTATCGGCTGATTTTAGCTAGTTGATTGTTGTTAGGTTTGGATTTTTACAGTTATTTGTTACTATATTAAGACAGGTATAGGATGTTTTGTCTTCCAGGTAGTTGGAAGGGTACAGGGCTGCATCCAAGTGGACAGCCAGGATTAGAGACGGTCTCTGTCCTTATGTCTTATGTATTATTGCTGGGTTTGTTATGTATGTATACATGCTGGGGCACACCTTTTGGGGGTGCCATTATTTGTTTTGGAGGAAAACATTATTTGTTTTTTTTATTTGTTTTGCCATTATTAGTTAGGATTAGATAATTATTTCTGTTGTTTTGAGGCATTGGGTCATTTATTGTTGAGTTAAATGTGGTTTTTGGAGTTAATGATTATGATAGGGCAGGGTTCTGGATAAGAATTTTGTGTCTTAAACTTCTTTACACACAAATTTCTTAATTTCCGAAGAGGGGGAGTTGTAATGGTGTATGCACACCATAGCCCTTTCCCCTTCCCCCTTTCCCCTTTCCCCTTCCCTTCTCTCACTTGCCTTCCCTCCCTTGGGCCTTCCCTGTCTTTCGTCACGGGTCTAACCCTCGGGGTCATAACAGCTTGAGCCACTTGCTCGCCTCGCCCTCCTGTCCTCCGGTCAGTGACGAATTGGGAACAGTACCCCAAGGCCCATAAACTTGTGATCTCAAGTTACACGTGGGTGCACCAGCCAGCAGGCCCTCAGGAAAGTCGTTGGTGTCTTCCCAGTTTTGGAGTTTTCTGTCAAGAGGAATTGACCCTTATAGTCAAGCCTGCTCCGGATTGGTTAAAGACATGTAGGCCTGTGAAGGCGGGGCCTCTCAGGGTAGTGCCTGCCATGCCATTGGCCCGGTTTCTAGATCACCTAGTTATGTTTAAATCCATTGGCCATAGGCTTGGGATAGGCAGAGTTAATTTGGGCCTAAACCTGGAAACACAAACCGAAACTGTCTCTATTTTCCGCTTGTTACAACTTGTAATAAAGTTGTTACATCTTGGCTTAACGTGTTTTTGACGTATTAGAACGCTGTTACAACTTGCTATATTGGTTGTTATAACTGGTTAGGAGGTGTTAAAACTTGTTCGAACGTTGTACCAACGTCGTAGTTTCGGTGTGTGTTTGGCGGGTAGGAACTTGGGGGTGGAGCCTGTTCCACTGGTAAGCGTTTTTTAAGACAGAAGAGTTAGTGTGTCTGGGGACTTCAACTTGGGTGCAGGTCAACTGACCTGCAGGCAGCCAATCAACTTCATTTGGCAAGCTGCAGTATTGAAGGTAGTTGTGCTCCAATGTTCTTGTATATTAGTAGTACTATCCATTGCCTCGTAGGTGCTATTCAGAGTAGGCTATATTTCAATTGTGATTTAAATATACAGTTCCAATAATAAAATAATGTTAATGTCATTTTGGTGAGTTATCTGTCTCCTTTGATTATTGACTGGGTTATTCATTCTTGTGATCTTCAGTTGCTGTACTGGAAATTCACCCGTGTTCTCCATCTTATGAAGAATATAAAGTCGCTCTAGAATCTCCCGTTCAGTTCAGTAAGACTACAGTATTAATCCATTCAGATTCAATTACTTGTCCGTTGAGTTCCCTGATTATTGAATCCCTTCCTTCCTGGGGACCAATAATTATAGACACATTCATTTATGTATGGAAGGTGGTGGCAGTGTTAATATATTTAAGTATAAGAAATAACGTATTTAACCCCTATCCTTGTTATGTCCTCATTTAATGTTCAGTTTATATTCGTGGTAGTCCAGTGAGAGGTCATACTGGTCTGTAACAGTGTTAAGCTGGGGTATTGAGTGAAGAGAGTAAGAGAATTATACAGTGGTCAGAGAGACGATCACAGAGCACAGTGAATGATTACAATATTATGGTTAAGGGTAGTCGGGGTTATAACAATGGTACACGGCAGTCAGTAGTAGATGTAGTAGTTGTTATTACAACATCCTAGAGCCAGATCCGCTTGCTGTTTTTCATGCTCGCGTTGCATCTCCAGGTGACGTTGTTTTACTTCCAGCTGTACTCGCTCACGCTCACGGAGTAGGGCCATCTCCCTTTCCTGCTCTTCTTTCTTGAGCTGGAGAGCTTCCTTTGCCAGGGCCGCCTCACGTTCCTGTTGTTCCTTGAGTAATGCGGCCTCTCGTTCCTGTTCTTCTTTCTTGATGGCAGCTGCTTCTTTTTGTTGCTCCCACTCGATCTTGGCAAGTTCGAGTTTAAGTTTCATAGTGGCCAAATCATGTTTATCTGCAATAGTGTAATGATCGTGAGTGTCAGAGTCTATTACCCCTTCATTTAAAAGTGATCTAAGAGAATGTTGTATATCTCATTCTTGTTGGCTCCATGGGGAACATCTAGTTGATACTCATGTGCAAGAGTTTGTAATTCGGTCCTCTTGGCACGACTTAAGTTCCCTATTTCACCTGCTGGGTTTGTACGGAAAGCTTGGAGACGAAACATGGTGAAAATTAGCAAATAAATGGACAACGAATATACTGTTGTGATATGGTGAATGTCAGAAACAGGACAACGTGGCAACTGGTACCTATTCTGTGGAATCTTTAACAATTAATGTTAATTCAAGATGGTAAATGATTAATAAATCAAGATCGCAGGAAATCTTGTACCCGGTACTCACTGTAGGAGAATAAGGGCAAGAAAATCCTACTAAGTAAGTGAAACTGAGTTTCTAAAACAAATGAAACATTTAATTGCTCCAAAAGTGAATTAGGTAGTCCAAGAATGTAGGCATACCTTGCCGAGTCTCTATAGGACAGAAAGCAAGTTTTCCCACTGAAATGAAATATGATACTTACAGAATTAGCGAACTTTGTGCTCTGAAAAAAAGAAAGCTAATTCCCTACCTAAGTAAATATCATCATCTCTGACCGACGTGTAGGGGTGCGAGTGTCAACTGGTGACGAGAACTGTTGCCGAGGTCCCAACTCGTCAATAAAGTCCGTGCTAGAGGAACTATGGCCCTCTTTATCCTCCTAGAGTCGGATTGCAGAAGATTGGGTGCTATTGACCCGAAGACAAACCAAAGTACCAGGGTACCCAAAATGATGATCTGCCGAAATTATGAGAAATATCCTAGGGACAAAAGGTGGTAAACACGGGTAATAACACGGAGGGAGAGATGACCAATTAAGAGAATGACTGAGGCCTACAGTCACCACATAATCCAAAGTTGTCTCACACTCACCATATGCTACTCCCGGATGCAGAATACACACAGCACCATATGAATAAGAAAATTGAATATTGAAAATATTGAAAACAAGTGTATTAAAGCCAAGTACGCTTACCACAAATTTATGCTCTGGTACCAGTACCTTAGTGAAGCTTCCAGACAGGCCCCCAAGTATGTGACGGTAAAGTGTTGGAGTAAGGTGTTCGGCAGTCCTCCAATGGCAGGTGTCAATGCCTGGTCACACATACAAAAAAAAGACACTGCTTGCCTGTTTGTCTGTGGTAAGGTAAGGGAAGACACGCAAAACACAAAGTATAAATAATGAAACTTTAATTAATTTAGAAAAGCAAAATATAAATAAAGACAATCTCTTGGCTTAAATCAATTTAAAATAAGTTAACAAACACAAAATAACAAAATAAGAATATAGATGAATTACAATAATACAATGTGCAAATAAAGTCAAGTGCTGAGAATACTGGCTATAGCTGCTACCTCCCTGTAGTATACGTAAGCCAGGGCTGTAATATACTAGAGAGAGATATCAACTTCAGAGAGCACAGGGATATTCTGAGGAAGGACGGCTGGAGCTGCCCAGACGTCGACTTGGCTAGATGGTGTGCGTGGTGCAAGTGCAGTAAGCTGACGGCGACACCAGCCAATCAAAAGGCAGGCAGGTGGAGACTGGTAGTTAGCTTGTTGAAGTGTCGCGCTGAGCCGGTGTGACGGGGGGGGGGGGGTGAAGGTGGGTATGCAGGGTACATTTTGCTTCCTGGTCAAAACGTTTTGTGCTACTGGTGGACGTATCTTGGATGTAGCATCTTGTACTTGTAGTAGTAACGTGACTGATATAGGGAAGAGCAGGCTCAATCTCTCTTGAAAGAGATTATCGTCACAATATATATATATATTATATATATATATATATATTATATATATATATATATATATATTATATATATATATATATATATATATATATATAGGGGGGTACCACCTCTGGTGCAATTATAGGGACCCACAGCCTCAGAGAAGGGAACACAGAGCATTCAGGGAAAAACTTGCCATTTAACTCTGAATACATGAGGGTGTTCGCTTCTCCTACCACCCCCCTTTTTTATGGTGTACACTTTATTAAGCAAGGTTATACAGTTACATATCTGATTGTATACAAAAAATGAGCATTAAGAGGACACAAAAATAGTTCGCTTCCTAGAGGCTGTAGATTTCCTCGAACTCCTCCGACGTTGGGCAGGAACCGAGGATGCAGCGAGCATTCCCCCTCTGGATCGCGACACTGAGGCGCTGAAAGAGAAAACTTGCCGCTCTAGGGTCTCTTGTGGTGTCAATGAGCTTGGAACCAAGATCCTTTAGAAACCTTCTTGCACTCTCTCCCCATGGGCCTAGGGTCTCAGACCCTATTGGAACGAAGTTGTACCGATGATCTAATTGCCTATACTTGGCTGACTTGTCTCTTTCTCTGTGTGTCGCCGCGGCTCCTGCTGTGCCGGCAGAGAGGTTGATGTATGTGGCTGCCAGGGTGGATACGCAAGTATAGTCCCATGCCAACTGTCTGCCACCCTTCCACGGACGCAGTGTGATTCCGTCTGGTCGGCCGGCAAAGCTAACAGAGTCACGGTTCAGAAGGTTGCGGGGCTCTCTCTCCGCTGGACACTGGGCAGAGGCAAGGCTTCTTTTAATGATGTCGTTTACTTCGTCGTGTCTAGTGTGCCAACCACCAGATTTTCCACAGTGCAGGCCATGCAATCCATATTCGTCAGCATCTGCCTCGCCGCAAATACACCTATGAACAGTGTGGATAGGGGCAGCAAGACGGAGAGCGACTGCAATACGGAGCTCCTGCGGATCAAGACGTGTGCCTGTCGCAGACATAGGGACTGCCAAAAGGAAGTCCCCTGCATGGGGAGCCATGTATATATATATATATATATATATATATATATAATTATATATATATCTGCAATTGACGATCACAAAACACTGATCATTTTATGCGGAAAATCCACAGAGAAAAATGAATGGAGGTAACGTTTCGACTCGTTAAAGCCTTTGTCAAACCAGACTGACAAGAGGAGAAGGGAAGGGGGAGGATATATAGGCCGACACCTGACCAACCCAACCCTAGGGAAAGAATTAACCAGAGACAGGTAAAGCTTAGCTTGGAATGGTCAAAGAGGATTAAGCGGTCAGAGAAAAAAAAAGAATGAAAGATTAAGAAAAGCCTCATGAACATGCAATAAATGAATATATAAATATAAAACTATAATGAGACATGTAAGCCTCTCTAACGTTAGAGTTTTTCTTAAACTGTTGTGCAATATTATAACTTAAAAATGGATCGAGTTTGTACATTCCAGTACTAACATTAAGAAGATTTGGACACTGACTGATTAGAGCAGACTCAATCAAATTCCGTTCCACAAAATCCCCACAATTGGTAATGCTTTTTGCACCATTCCAGTTAATATGTGATCGCATAAATTCGTATGCAGATACAATGCATTAGACGTTTGGCAGTTCTAATACTATAAGCATGTTTGTGACAACCGCAATTGTAAGGACTTTCCTGTTTGTCCAAGGTACACAGAATCACAATCATTGCAGGGAATGAATACACGCAACCTGCTGTATCAGGGGATTTTTTTTTATTAATTGGATTTGATCTTACTATAGTGAACACCAAATTTTATTAAGTTTCTTAAAAATCAAAGACAATTTTTCAAGTCCACTCGCATAAGGTACAACCAATGAGTTAATTATTTCTGGTTTCGCCTTAGGGATGTGATTTAAAACGTANGTACTATCTCATTATTTCACTTTGTTTCAGATCATACTTCACACACCTATCATCACATTATCATCATTATCATGAATAGAATTGTCAATAAGGTAACTGTTTTCACACAGACATCACTGCAATTATTTTCCCACATCTGTTTCTACTATTTCTCCTAGATCAGTCCCATATTTCCATATGATCCATTTTCTAGATGGTGGAATTTCCAAGACAGACTCCATTTTCCATGACTCTGACTGGATGTAAAGTAGTGTTGGGACTTCTCCTGGGTATGCTCTGACAAAAGCATCTGCTCCTCATCACTCTTGATCCTCTGTGGAACACATACTCTCGCCCAATGGATACTAAAATTAGAGAAATTAGCATTAAACTTCACAATTATGTATAATATTTCCTCCATAGATACCCTTCAGCAACCACAACACACCAATTTAGCAAACCTTTGGCCTGAAACCAAGAAATACAACCAAATAAGTGCAAACTACCTTGCACAGGCATATGCCTAGGCACCATATCTCAATCATGACTCTGAACAAGTTCACAATTGCTGAGGGTGAACTTGAACACAACACACACTCATCAACCATCTAGTCTTCCAAAAGACTAACAAGAACATGCCGAAAACTTGACAACCCCACCATCACTTCCCAAGTGATTTACGTCTGATGACAAACAATCAACCAAGAGGTTTAAGGGTTTTAACATCTTGAAGATGCACAGCAGATTACCTGGGAACACCCAAGGACAATCTGTAACCCTTCACACGATTAACACAATGTAGGATAACCTTATCCCCCAACTTGAAATACACACCTGGAGCCTCAAACACCTGCTCCCAAGTATGATTAAATCCTTTAACACCAATATGACTCTGAAAGTCAACACCAATATGACTCTGAAGGTCAACACCAACTTGAGTGGAACATACACGTTGTTCACTACTCTTGCATCAAAATAAACTGGATCTGAATATAGAGACACTGCTCTAGTATAACTCACCACTTCCTCAGAACAAGGATGCACAACCTACTTGAGTAAACTCTCTCTGCTCAACCACAAGGCTGGACAAAGATGTCCCACAGTCCATTACTTCACAAGAGAATGGCTCCTGCAGAATAAAAGTAGATTTCAACATTCTACACACACTCTGACTCAATTTACACAATGAGAAATACTTACTCCACATGGAATAAGAATCACAACCCACAACTCTCTGCAACTTAGATCCGAATGAAACTTTACTACTCTCAATGGTTTTACCAAAATTTCCTCCCATGACATCTGGAGCTGCTTGGAGTACTGTCTGTTCACAATCAATAACACTACCAAGTGGGGTCACAGCCTCACAGACAACTGAAGAGGGAGGCTCAATGGTCTCCATCTACTCGACAGAACTGATCCTCGGGCTGATTTCCCACACTCTCCAGAACTGGATCTACAGTACAGACTGTCTCCTTGCTTCTCTCTGAAATCTTAGGGTCAGTTCTACTCAATGCACATAAATTAAAGGAATCTGAAGCGAGCGGGCAAGTAACAGGTAATTTGACCTCCTCCCCTATACTATCAACTTGACTAGGGTGAGGCGGGGCCTCTACAACAGACTTACTCTCGACAACTGATTCTAAACTTGGAGTGAGCGGGAATACTTCTGCCAACCCGACATCTTGTCTAAACCATTCACTTGGCTAGAATACAACAGAGTCGTGGCTTTTAAGTTTCTCTCAACTCCTGGCACAACGTTCGTAGTGAGCGGGCAAGACACTGGTACATGGACATCCTTTCCCAATTTATTGGAATAAAGCAGAGTCATAGCATCAGGCTTACTCTCAACAACTAAATCGGCCACACAGGAATCTGGAACAACCACATCCCACTTCTCCACTGAAGGGGTACTGGTTACTGGAACAAATGCTTGAGTAACAACAGTAGAACTGACAACTGGATTTATAATAGTACTGACATCAGCACAGGTAGGATGGACAACACCATCTACTACAACAGGTTCGTTCATAGAACTAACTTCAGCACAGGCAGAATAAACATGATCTGCAACTGGCTGTTTATACAAACGGGGATCATTCTCACCCACAACATGATTTATGGCCACATCATTACCCAATATAACATCCACACCTGGGATGGGCAACTGTGTACAAACACCCACAGTGCATAAACTAGGAGCAATGGTGGATCTTAAAGTAACATCTATCAGAGGTACAGTTTGACATCCTGCAACACTCTGAAGAACAACAACTTTTCCAGTATCTCTCTTTTCAACATTAGAAAGTATACTAGCAGAAATTAAGGTTTGGGAAGCACCAGTATCACGAAGAATATTCACCAGCTTCCACTTCCCATCAACACACAAAACTTCACCTGAAGACATATATGGTGAATACTGTTTCACCCAATTGGGGTTTACAGTTACATGTTTATTAGTAAATTTATTTTGCACACCTCTACAATAAATGAGACCAGTTGGTCGTAACTCAGGGTGCAAGATAAAACAGGAATTAATTCCATGGCCTTTTTTCTTACAATGGGAACAGGACCTTACAGTGGACACACCTGTAGAACCAACTGTAGGTTTAGAATTAACCTTATTATTATTTGACATTCCTGACAATGAAGTAGCAGGATTAGGTTTTGTAAGAAAGAGCTCATGGGAGTAACTGGAGCATTAGGACTGGAGGGATTCTGATAAGGAGTTCTGTGAGCATTATGATTTACTTTACGATTAAACTTAGGTGAAGTGGCCGTAAACTGGGCCTTAGTCAACAACTCATGCTCATCAGCGAGCTTTGACAGCTCATAAATGTCTGTTACGTTCTTTTGTTCTGCCATATAAGTAGATAATTTGTCTGGGAGACAAGACAATACTTCTTCCATGATAAGAAGATTCTTTAAAGCATCAAAATCTGTTACTGAAAGTGACTTTAACCATCTGTTGCAATAGTTCGTCTTTTGACGAGTAAAATCAGCTATTGTCTGATCACTTACCCTCCTTAGGTTTCTAAATTTTTGCCTGTGTGCCTCTGGATTTAATTGATAAGCATTTAAGATGCTTTTCTTTACATATTCACAATCAAAACTATGAGCGTCAGGTAGGGATGTAAAAACCTCCTGACTACGCCCCTTAAATTGAGACTGCATAATTGCTACCCATTGATCCCTTGGCCAGTTCATACTGATGGCAATCTTATTAAAATGTGCAAAGAAAACCTCAGGATCCTCCTCATTAAACTTGGGTAATTCTATATATTTACTCATCCTTATGGGATTATTATCATTAGTAATTGAAACATTACTAGAATTTCCATGTCCAGCTGCCATACGCTGTGTTTCAAGCCTGAAATTAGTGTCAGCCATTTGTTGTTGAATCTCTAATTGTTTAGTGTGTTCTTCGGCTTGTTGCTTCCGGGTTGCTTCCAGTTGCAACTCAATTAAAACTCTCTGTTTTTGTGCCTCAACTTCTAAACGTTTAGTCTCAAGCTCTAATAATGTCTGTTGCCTTGCAAATTCGTTGGCTTTTTCTTGAACCTCAAGTTTAGCATACGTCACTTGTGCATCTAACTCAAGACGCCTTAAAGCAATTTGATCACTTGACTCTTCTCTAACTTCCTCCAGACATTCTTCTCCTAATTCTTGGTTCTCAACAAAATGTGTCACTATGACTCTCAGAATTTGTGCCTTAGTCATGCTATTTCTGGCGGTTAATTCTAGCTTATTGGCCATATTTACTAACGCCGACTTTGTTAGGCTTTTAATTCCCTCAAAGTTTGGGTTAGTCAACAGCGACAACACTTGATCCTCCATCGTGATTAACACTTGGCACTTGATTCACAACAATAATATAAACACACTGGCACTGCACTGAGAGAGTCGACGGTAATCCTATGTGGTGCGGTTCGCATAGACTAGGCGATTCTAGGGTCGTGAGAGGCTGGTAAGGTTTATTACAGGCAGTTAAGTATGCGCTAGCAGGCAGTTAAGTGTGCAGGCCGCCTTGGGTAGTTGGACAGGGTACTATCTTCTCGACCCTCTGCAACTACGGACAAGGGTGTTGCATGGTGGTTTTGCAACAACAATTCTAGGTTTCGAATTGTCGGGCGGGGAAGTATTAGGACGCTAATTATTTATCCCCGAGGGCGTGTTAGGCGACCCAATCGCTAGATTTTACGGTACAGCCATGAAGTTACCAAGAGTTACTGAGGGATGGCCTAGTAGATTGTCTAGCAACGGAATTACGGTGGTGTCGGACAGTTAGATCCGTCGGTTGTTCCGCTATCTAGTCTAACCGTTGACCGCGAAGGACGCGATTTATTTAGTACTGTCGGGATATTGGTGGATGTGGTTACCGAGGCTGGTAAAAATGACAGGGCGGTTATAGGTTAAATCGAGATTTCCTTAAGGACTACATTAAGTTCCCTGTATATTAAGTTCCCTTTCAGGTTAAGTACCCCTTCGTTAGTTAAGTGTTCCCGCTTGTTTAAGTAATTATCGTATATAAGTGTTACCATTTTCTAAGTATTTGTTTTACATTTTTATGTCTGGAGTTTTGTTTACATGTTGTGCAGTATTAATTCTCTGGGAGAATTACTAAGGTGAGTGGTTTTACTGTTTTCAAGTGAAGTGAAGTGAAGTGTTAGGTGAAATCAGTGTAAGACTCAGTGAAAATCGTGGAAAATTTTTGTGATGATATTTTTCAAAGTTGCTTGGAAAATCTCAGATTTGGGAATAAATTCTAGTTTTGTGTCTAGCCATACGATCATTGGGTCGTCAGTGTTAATTCAAGTGTGCGATTAAAATGATCCGAGTTAAACCTTTGAGAGACCAAAAGTCGATTTTTGGTTATTTAAGCGAATTAGCGTTGGGACGCTGAATTTTCTAGCGGTTCTCAGCGCCCAGTGTGGCAGCGCTCAGTAATTGTTTGCGCTCAACCAAGTGTCTAAGTGTCTCGCGAGTGGTATATTCAGTTCAAGTGATAAGCAAAGTACACGTCGGTATTTAATTATAGTTTTGAGAAAAGAAATACTTGATTAATTAAGAATTAGTGCGGAGACTACTTTCTGAGGATTCGGCTTCGTGACAGTGTGCGCGCTTTTAATTTTTGTAAACTTACCAACGTGTCCAAGTGTCTAGTGAGTGTTATATTCAGTAATGTAACAACTCAACTACGCGCCAGTATTTAATTTATAATTTTGGGAAAATAATTACTAATTTTTAATTAAGATTCAGCGCGACTCTGTCTAGCTGTGAGTGTCGCGGCTATCAGTGTTAATTTCTCGGTATTCTACTACGCGACCGGCGGTGAACAAGTGTATGCTATGTAAACATCGAGTGCATTCAGCAACGTAAATAAGTGATTTATCATTAATTTTTGTTTAATTAATAAATACTTATAATTATATCTGAGTGCCGTTGTCAGCGTCGAGCGTTAAGAATTTAATAATTGTTGAAGATATAAACATCGCGCCAGTGTTAAATGAACGATAACGTCATTCATTCCTAGCGCGCCTAAGATTTACAAGAAAATTTTGAGAAATTCAGTTAACGTAAAGTGTTATATTAATTGTGCATTGGTAAAGAAGACTTATATTATTTTCGATAAATAATACAGAGTTGAAACTAAATTATTTACAATAAATTCAGTGTAGTTCCTTTCGATAATATTCACTGTATAATTTCAGTATATGTTGGTTCAAGAATGCGGTAGTTATTAATATTTTTCTAAGATTTATATTGGTCTTGCATTTAGAGGCAAGAAATTTTTACTTTAATCTGTTTATCATTGCGTTACCAGTCATCTTCGAGTGTTGAATAATTATAGTAAACGAATTACATTTTATCAAGATTCATTTTAGTAATTTCCTGGCGTTTAATAAATTAACGTAACGTAACCTACTATTTTTTAGTGTATTTGTGCGCGTGTATTCTATTCACCGTCGTATACAGTGGTTTTTCACAAGTAAATAAATGGTAGTTGATGCCGTCGTGTATTCTATCTGTTTGCGTGTTAATTTTGCGAATGAGAGACGAGGTTAATAAGACACGATAATTCCATTCATTGGTAAAGTGTAGTCAGTGAGATTCTGCCGCCGTCATCTGTCATCGCCTTGTCAACGGGCGACGGTCCTCACTGGAGCTCGAGAAATCGATTAGGAAGGGTGGCAATAAATGGTACGTCCGGTTTGGACACACGGAGCATTGTTTCCAAGGATTGAGGTTAGGAAACGTTTTGTGTTTTTACTGGAGGTTATTTATGAAACCAAATCGTGTGTTAAAATTTCACCCTGATCCGACGACGGGTCTTGAAGTTACGTTTTGGGGTGAAAATGTTTTTTATCAATGAATGGACAATGTATGCAGACACAACCTCCCCAATACCCCATCCTTACCCAAGCACCCCTCCCTACCTACAACCCCCAACCTCAAACCCTCCCTACCTACAACCTCGTTCCCCAACCTTACCTCCAGGCCAACCCATGTCCACCCCAATCCCTGGCAGACCCATACCAACCCCAGCCATATACCACCCAAACCCTTGTCGACGAGTTATTGGAATTGTGGAAAACTACATTTCCCTCTCAACCCCCACCCTTACAACCCCTGTTTACAATCCCCCTCCACAACCCACCCCTGGCCTTCCCTCCTATCCCCCCAACTCACCCAACCCACCCCTCCTGTTACCCACCCTACCCCCTCCATTAATCCTACACCTTGCTCCTCACCTCCCCTCCACCCCTCCTACCCCCATTCCTGGTGTCGCCTCTACAGAAGTTGCTGGGGAATGTAGCCAGCGGGTTTCTGGGACGCGAAAAATTGGTGATGAAATTTGTTGGAAGTGTCATGGCCGAGGCCATTACAGGTATGCGTGCACGAGCACACGGGTCAAGGATGACCCAGAACAGGTCAGTACGTTGGCTGGCAGACCTACGTTCGAGATGACGGTTGAAGGTGTGAGATTGACAGTTTTTGTGGACACCGGAAGCCAAGCAACTCTCATTAAAAAGTCAGCCTTCAGCACACTTAAAGAGACACGCCTTAAGCGTTGTGGAAAGCATTTAACAGCAGTGAATGGTCAACATATTAATATCTTGGGCCAGGCCACTCTCAATTTTGAAGTGGGTAAGGGAGAAGCTTATCCACACAATTGCACGATTGTCGAGAATCTTGCATTCCCTGGTCAGATTTTATTGGGAATGGATTTTCTGGGACGAGTTAACTTTTCGTTGTCTGCTCAAGAGGGAGCAAGGAAGTGCAGATTGAAGTTGGGCCAGGTAGTTTATCCCATTAAAATGGTAGATCATACACCAGTAATTGCTTCCATTAGTAAGAAACAGAAGTACAACATTCACTACCCTAAGTTGTTGTTTAATTCTCTTCCAGACACAGATAAGAAATCGTGTGGGTTACATGCCTTGATGAAACAATGTTGGCCACCCCATTCAGTTAAGTTCATTAAAGTATCAGTGGGACGTCACATTGCACCTGGTACCACCCTTCAGGTGG
Organism: Procambarus virginalis; assembly: GCA_020271785.1. Classification (NCBI taxonomy): domain Eukaryota; kingdom Metazoa; phylum Arthropoda; class Malacostraca; order Decapoda; family Cambaridae; genus Procambarus; species Procambarus virginalis. The sequence continues at coordinate 32,340,912 of WNGS01160430.1, read as the reverse complement.
CTGGGAGATGTGACAGGTTGTTGATCCCTCATCATTTGATCACAGTGCTTGATAAAGGTGCCCTCATTCCAGTTGTCAATCTCTCGCACAAAACCTATCGTTTCAGGGCAGGTGATAGGGTATCTCAGGCTACAATTGTAGAAAATACAGGAATTTTTCAGTATCAAAGCCAGGAGGAGATGCCAGCCACCACAGCACAATGTAGTGCGCTGAATGTTACAAATAGTAGTACACAGGGTAAACACAAGACCGAGACAGGAAAAAGCAGTAATACTCAGGAAGTTGATAAGTTAATCTGAAATGAAATATGATACTTACAGAATTAGCGAACTTTGTGCTCTGAAAAAAAGAAAGCTAATTCCCTACCTAAGTAAATATCATCATCTCTGACCGACGTGTAGGGGTGCGAGTGTCAACTGGTGACGAGAACTGTTGCCGAGGTCCCAACTCGTCAATAAAGTCCGTGCTAGAGGAACTATGGCCCTCTTTATCCTCCTAGAGTCGGATTGCAGAAGATTGGGTGCTATTGACCCGAAGACAAACCAAAGTACCAGGGTACCCAAAATGATGATCTGCCGAAATTATGAGAAATATCCTAGGGACAAAAGGTGGTAAACACGGGTAATAACACGGAGGGAGAGATGACCAATTAAGAGAATGACTGAGGCCTACAGTCACCACATAATCCAAAGTTGTCTCACACTCACCATATGCTACTCCCGGAATGCAGAATACACACAGCACCATATGAATAAGAAAATTGAATATTGAAAATATTGAAAACAAGTGTATTAAAGCCAAGTACGCTTACCACAAATTTATGCTCTGGTACCAGTACCTTAGTGAAGCTTCCGGACAGGCCCCCAAGTATGTGACGGTAAAGTGTTGGAGTAAGGTGTTCGGCAGTCCTCCAATGGCAGGTGTCAATGCCTGGTCACACATACAAAAAAAAAGACACTGCTTGCCTGTTTGTCTGTGGTAAGGTAAGGGAAGACACGCAAAACACAAAGTATAAATAATGAAACTTTAATTAATTTAGAAAAGCAAAATATAAATAAAGACAATCTCTTGGCTTAAATCAATTTAAAATAAGTTAACAAACACAAAATAACAAAAATAAGAATATAGATGAATTACAATAATACAATGTGCAAATAAAGTCAAGTGCTGAGAATACTGGCTATAGCTGCTACCTCCCTGTAGTATACGTAAGCCAGGGCTGTAATATACTAGAGAGAGATATCAACTTCAGAGAGCACAGGGATATTATGAGGAAGGACGGCTGGAGCTGCCCAGACGTCGACTTGGCTAGATGGTGTGCGTGGTGCAAGTGCAGTAAGCTGACGGCGACACCAGCCAATCAAAAGGCAGGCAGGTGGAGACTGGTAGTTAGCTTGTTGAAGTGTCGCGCTGAGCCGGTGTGACGGGGGGGGGGGGGGCGGTGAAGGTGGGTATGCAGGGTACATTTTGCTTCCTGGTCAAAACGTTTTGTGCTACTGGTGGACGTATCTTGGATGTAGCATCTTGTACTTGTAGTAGTAACGTGACTGATATAGGGAAGAGCAGGCTCAATCTCTCTTGAAAGAGATTATCGTCACAATATATATATATATATATATATATATATATATATATATATATATATATATATATATATATATATATATATATATATANCCGGCCATGGGGACCAACACCCGGCCATGGGGACCAACACCCGGCCATGGTGCCAACACCCGCCATGGGGACCAACACCCGGCCATGGGGACCAACACCCGGCCATGGGGACCAACACCGGCCATGGGGGCCAACACGCGGCCATGGGGGACCAACACCCGGCATGGGGGCCAACACCGGCCATGGGGACCAACACCCGGCCATGGGGACCAACACCCGGCCATGGGGACCAACACGGCCATGGGGGCCAACACCCGGCCATGGGGACCAACACCCGGCCATGGGGCCAACACCTGGCCATGGGACCAACACCCGGCCATGGGGGCCAACACTCGGCCATGGGGGCCAACACCCGGCCATGGGGACCAACACCCGCCATGGGGACCAACACCCGGCCATGGGTTCCAACACCGGCCATGGGGACCAACACCCGGCCATGGGGACAACACCCGGCCATGGGGACCAACACCCGGCCATGGGGGCCAACACCCGGCCATGGGGACCAACACCCGGCCATGGGGACCAACACCCGGCCATGGGGCCAACACCCGGCCATGGGGGCCAACACCCGGCCATGGGGGACCAACACCCGGCCATGGGGACCAACACCCGGCCATGGGGACCAACACCCGGCCATGGGGCCAACACCCGGCCATGGGGACCAACACCCGTCCATGGGGACCAACACCGGCCATGGGGGCCAACACTCGGCCATGGGGCCAACACCCGGCCATGGGGGACCAACACCCGGCCATGGGGGAAAACACCCGGCCATGGGTTCCAACACTCGGCCATGGGGACCAACACCCGGCCATGGGTGGCCAACACCCGGCCATGGGGACCAACATCCGGCCATGGGGACCAACACCCGGCCATGGGGGCCAACACCCGGCCATGGGGGCCAACACCCGGCCATGGGGACCAACACCCGGCCATGGGGACAACACCCGGCCATGGGGACCAACACCGGCCATGGGGACCAACACCCGGCCATGGGGACCAACACCCGGCCATGGGGACCAACACCCGGCCATGGGGACCAACACCCGGTTTGGGACCAACACCTGGCCATGGGGACCAGCACCCGGCCATAGGGACCAACACTAGGCCATGGGGACCAACTCCCGGCCATGGGGACCAACACCCGGCCATGGGGGACTAACACCCGGCCATGGGGACCAACACCCGGCCATGGGGGCCAACACTCGGCCATGGGAGCCAGCACTCGGCCATGGGGACCAACACGCAGCCATGGAGGCCAACACCGGCCATGGGGGCCAACACCCGGCCATGGGGGCCAACACCCGGCCATGGGGACCAACACCCGGCCATGGGGGACTAACACACGGCCATGGGGGGCCAACACCCGGCCATGGGGACCAACACACGGCCATGGGGGCCAACACCCGGCCATGGGGACTAACACTCGGCCATGGGGGCCGCGGACCCCTATCAGGCTCAGACCACATACCCATGTCACTAATAGTCTCCAGCAACCCAATACTCATCCCATCCACCCCACAGTATGATTATCACACTGCAGACTGGAAACCTTCAAACAGCACCTAACTACCACCACACAACCCTACGACTCCCAAGACAAACCACCCACAGACAGTGAACCCCCAAAACAACATCATCCAAGCAGTGGACACAACCATACGAAAAACTACCAACAACACCAGATACTCCTTCTTTCCCTCCATCAGAACCAAAAGACTACTCATCTGCTACTACAACAGATTCTCACGCAACCTTCTCAGATGCGGCCAAGTGAACACAGACCTTACAATCATCATAAACCACGTACTTAACAGCCTAGACCTCGATCATACCAACCACTTGAAGAGACACTCATAGAAAAAGCTGAATTACATAAGAAAACATCGCCGCAACAATTCTGGAATTTCATCAAGACGATTAAGGGCAGCTCCCCTTCTGTTTTTAAATACATAACTCATAACAACCAAAACTTCACTGACCCAACAGAAGTAGTAAGCATATAAGTAGTAGACATATTCATTCAACATTAGCAGGACATCCTCAACCCTTCAACCTTCACCCCCCATAACCAACAGCAATACACAGCATCAACAGAGTAGAAACATGGATCCGACACAGTCCTCAGACCATCACACGCTACCCCACCATTGACCTCACAAAGCTAGACGAACGAAACGCTCTCTCAACCCCGACACTACCAAAAGAAGTCAGACTCATGCTCAAAAGTACCCTACGAAAAGTTCCAGGAGCCTCTAGCATAGGCCAAGCTCTCCCCCAAACAACTCCCAGACTCCCTGATCCTTGCACTCACTGACGTATACAACGCCTCGCTAGCCTCTGGATACTTCCCAACCCCATCCAAAGAGACCACAGCAATCCTTACGCAAAACCACCGAAATCCGTGACCGACCCCAAGAACTACAGACCGACCAGCCTACTAGACACACTAGGTAAAGTACTCGAAAGACTCATAAATCACAGACTCAGACACTACTTAGAACACAAGAACATACTAACAGACAAACAATTTGGCTTCAGACAACACCGCTCCACACATGACGCACTGAACATAATAACAAACAACCTCTCCATCAACAAGCACAAAAAAAGTCAAGACGTCTTTTGCTCATCGCAAAAGACGTCGAAAAGGTGTTCGACACAGTATGGCACGACGGCGTCAGGTCCAAAATTTGCACTCTGTTCGAACTACCTGACAACATGCAGAGGTTACTATGCAGCTTTCTGACAAACAGAAGGATCAAGTTCCTCAACAAGCTGTCGGGATACTTTAACCTGAATGCAGTAGTCCCTCAGGGTTCAGTACTCTCACCGACCCTCTACATACTCTACGTAAATGACATTCTTTAACCACAATACTGGACACCAATGACCCTGTGCTACGCTGACGACATGACCCAACTGATCTCAGGATACACGATACACAATCTCACATGCAGAGCACAGGAAGAAATAGACAGAATAACCCTTTGGGAACAAGACTGGCAGATTAAAACCAATCCAAACAAGTAAAAAATCACCTACTTCTATAACAAACGACAAGATCCAGCCCCCACTAAAACTACTCATAATCACCTGACCCAGCCCATATCCCTAGGGTAAACAACATCACAATACTTGGCCTAACATCAGACTTCAACCTTCGCATGCACACACACATATAACATCCAAGAAAGCTATATTCACCAAAGCTCTCTCTAACTCTTCTGCCTAAGACACGCCACCCAAGCCACTGAGCTCTACCTCTATAAAACGCTCATTCTCTCACTTCTCACATACTCACCCATTCCATTATCATTCGCAAAACCAACAAATAGGAAATAAATCCAAAGATCCCAGAGCAGGGCCCTAAGATGGGTGTTCGATACCCACTGGCAGGACTTCACCACAAGTGAAGCTCTGCATGGATGGGCGGACATCCCGTCACTGAACACGGTCTGGGATACAATGGGGAAAAATAAGTCACTAGACTTCTCACCTTCCACAACAACTACGACATCTTCACCAGAAACACCCTTAGTAGACCTACAACCATGCACAACATTTTCAACATGATCTATGACCCACCCCCTACTCCAGTATTCAAATGAAACCTACGTCGTCCTACACCGCTTCTCACCTACCTATCTGCTAACTACCACGCCTACTAAACTCTTCTCCCCCCTTCGTTAGGGTGGGGGGAGGGGCTAATTAACTCCCGTTTTGTTGACTCTTGGCCTGACACGATGCTGTCTGGTGAATCCTAAGCCACAACTGGTATGAGCCTCCAGTGAGCATCCTGCTGTGGGCTGCTATCCCCGTGGGTGCCCTGAGAGACGGAATATTGTCACTGCACAACCCAATACCTTGGCTCCACCGCTTAGTCTGGTCTTAAAGTTTAAACGTCATGCAGCTGGGTCTAGCCCTAGTCCTTTATCTTACCCTAAGAACCCATCCCCGCTCGCCCCCCACTACCTCTTCCCCTATCCCTACTTCCCCGCTCACCCCCATGGGTATCTTGTCTTATATCTGATTCGATTCTTCATCAACCCAAGGTGAAACCTTCCTCTCCTGTGGGCACGGTACAGAGTCCCACACACCACCTTCCTCTCCTATGAGCACAGTACAGATCCCCACACACAAGCTTCCTCTCCTATGAGCACGATACAGAGCCCCACACATAACCTTCCACACACTCTTCAGGTCAACACGTGTGAATTATGACCTGATCCAGATACCGGCGGGAAGCTCATACCACAAAACTATGACTAGTCGCAGCAACATCTAAGGCCGACCTGTCATAGGACTACTGGTCCACTGAGCCACAATTCAATTTCAATTTCTTTCTTTATTATGCACCCCACAACCATCTCGTGGGTGGTGGTGGAAAGGGTTACAGAGACACATAATGGGTTTAAACAAAACCCCGTAATTCGTTTAGCTATTAAGTAACAATCTTTTGAATATATATATGAACCTTACCTTTAAAGAACATAATAAAGTAGCAGTCATAACTGCAGGAAAAAGGACAGATTGGATAACAAGAACCTTTCACACTAGAGATGCTATCCCAATGATGATTTCAAGACGCTAGTGCTTTCTAGAGTGGAATACTGTTGCACAATGGCAGCCCCTTTCAAAGCTGGAGAAATTGCTGATCTGGAGAGCGTGCAGAGAGCATTTACTGCTAGAATCCACTCGGTAAAACATCTAAACTATTGGGACCGACTAAAGTGCCTAAATCTGTACTCTCTTATCTTGAGGTTATCTTGAGATGATTTCGGGGCTTTAGTGTCCCCGCGGCCCGGTCCTCGACCAGGCCTCCACCCCCAGGAAGCAGCCCGTGACAGCTGACTAACTCCCAGGTACCTATTTTACTGCTAGGTAACAGGGGCATAGGGTGAATGAAACTCTGCCCATTGTTTCTCGCCGGCGCCCGGGAGCGAACCCGGGACCACTGGATCACAAGTCCAGTGTGCTGTCCGCTCGGCCGACCGGCTCCCTGAACACGGTCAGGGAGCCGATCTGATCGGCTGATTAAATGATCTTGAGCGCAGGCGGGAGAGATACATAACAATTTGCACGTGAAAAATAGTAGAGGGGCTGGTCCCAAACCTGCACACAGAAATAATACCACATGAGACCAAAAGGCATGGCAGGATGTGCAGAATACCCCCGTTGAAGAGTAGAGGTGAAATAGGTACTTGTTGCATTCACATGTATATACATTTATATATACATCCATACACACAAATACATATACATATCAATAATATTTTTATATCACAAGTGAATTAACAAGAGGCTCACAACAGTCTCTATACAAGTCACTTTACATCAATGGTGAGTAACACAGTTACTAGTCTTGCTCCAAACCCACCCAGCTGGGCGGCAGCTTTACAGTCATGTGCAGGCTGCACCTACAGTAAATAATTTTTGGATACTTCGCTAAGATTCACGGCAGAAAATCATTATGTATGAAGTACTTACACATCTCGTGAACTCCAGAGATGGTGTTATCTCTGAATTGCGCGACTTTTTCACATTCCATTATATAATGACGCAAAGTATGCAAATAGTTCTGCTGACAGAGTTTACATTTAGTTAAATAAACAGTAGTAGATGTTGCAAACTTCCAGGTGTACTTGTAGCCGAGCCTAAGCCTAGCAGTGGTAACATCTAGAAGTCTGTTAACCTTATTGGATGACCCAAAGACGTGCGGTTTTTCCTGCATAATAGAATGATGATAGATGGAGGAACTGGTGTGAATTTCACTTTGCCTGAAGTCTACGAAATTTTGTTGATGTTCCCGGAATATTACTGCCCTCAGGCTGCTCGAAGGCAGTCCAAGATAGCAATCAATACCCTCTTTATGAGCAAACGTTTTGGCCAACTTATCAGTTTTGTCATGCATTCGGAGACCATTATGGGAAGGAATCCACAGGAGACTAACTCTGTCTCCATCATTGATTATTTCATTATATATGTGTTTAGCTTCAGAGACAAGCACGACACAGTTATGCCTTGGGGAGCTGAAGGCAGTCAATGATGACAAGGTATCACTTACAATTAGCGTGTCATCTTTGGATTGATATACGCACTGGTAACGTACAACAAACATACCCGGAGATGTTGACGACACCACCAACGGGGAACTACTTAACAAAGATCTCCCATTTGGCACCGGCGCCAAATCCTGACTCCCACAATACGTGCTTATACTACGCCTCTGGCGCCAACACTAACTTCACCTCATATCTCAAATATTTCCCAGTACCTCTAATCTATAAATAATCTCCGTCATCTCACCCATAGAATCACAGAAACTGAAACGTCAATAGCTGATAATTTCCATTACATAAATTATTCAGAATGATATCAGATATTCTCGATATTTAAACATTCAAAAGAAGTCCACAACAGCGCCAAAAAATAACAAATTTTATCGAGGTAGTTAATGTAAAATACAATGTACCTTTAGCCAGAGTAAAGTGGGAGTTGAACGTGGGGTCATTGACTACAGGAGCTGACGTACCGCGGAGTGCACCCTCCACCACCACTGCGTTAACACTGACTGAGTCACCTCTCATACTTAGCTGATCTTGCTGTCTCTCACACACACACCCTCACTCACACCCAAAATCTTTCCCATGGACACCCCTACCCGCTCTCTTCCCCTCACCCAGGGTCTGATACCCACTCTCTCCCTCCCACCCAGGGTCTGATGCCCACTCTCTGCCTCACACCCAGGGTCTGATAACCACTCTCTTCCTCCAACCCATCCAGGGTCTGATACCCAATCCCTTTCTTCCACCCGCCAGGGTCTGATGCCCACTTTATCCCTCCCACCTAGGGTCTAATATCAACTCTCTTCCTCCAACCCAAGGTCTGATGCCCACTCTTCCTTCCACCCAGGGTCTGATACCCGCTCTATATCTTCCACCCAGGGTATGATACCCAATCTCTTTTCCTGCCTTCCAGGGTGTGATTCCCACTCTTTCTGCCTCTACCCAGGGTCTGATACTCACTTTCTCTGCCTCCTACCCAGGGTCTGATACCCACTCTAAGCTTCCCACCTAGGATCAGATAACCACTCTCTCCCTCACACCCAAGGTCTGAGACCTACATTCTCCCTCCATGGGTCTGATAACCCCACTCTTCCTCCCACTCTGGGTCTGAAACCCACTCTCTTCCTCCCACCAGAGGTCTCATACCCACTCTCTGCCTCCCACCCAGGGTCTAATACCCAATCTCTTCCTCCCCCACCCTGGGTCTGATACTCACTCTTCGTTCCTCCCAGGGTCTGATACTTGCGCTCTTCCTCTCCCCTAGGGATTGATACCCACTCTCTTCCTCCCAGCCAGGGTCTCATACCCACACTCTCTCCCTGCCACCCAGGTCTGATACCCACTCTGTGCCTCCCACCCAGGAACTGATACCCACTCTCTTCCTCCCACCTTGGGTCTCAGACCCACATTCTCCCACCTTGGGTCTGATACTCCCACTCATCCTCTCACTCAGGGTCTAATACCTACTCTCTTCCTCCCACCCAGGGTCTAATACCCACTCTCTTCCTCCCACCCAGGGTCTGATACCCACTCTCTTCCTCCCACCCAGGGTCTAATACCCACTCTCTTACTCCCAGCCAGGGTCTAATACCCACTCTCTTTCTTCCACCCAGGGTTGATGCCCACTCTTCCTCCCACCCAGGGTCTAATACCCACTCTCTTTCTCCCACCCAGGGTCTGATGCCCACTCTTCCTCCCACCCAGGGTCTAATACCCACTCTCTCTGCCTTCAACCCATGGTATGATACCCAATCTCTCTGCCTACCATCATCCAGGGTCTGATACCCACTCTCTGCCTCCCACCCCAGGGTCTGACTGCAACGGGGACGGGCTAATGACTCTACGTCGTCCACTACCCTGCCCTTAGTTAACTTATCTCAAAGACTCTCAGCCTTCCGTTCACTCCTCGTGAGTCTTAGAAGGTTGATCGCCTTAGATACTACAACGCACGAGAACGCTGTACTGGCCCCTAGCAAGCTCAAGGATCTCTGATGCTACCACCAAACCTTCACGATCTTAAAGATTAATTAATTGGGGTTTGGACCAATCAATTAACCTTGGGTTCCTCGGGGCTAATCTCCAATTACTTGAAAAGAGATGTATAAATTTACGTTAAGTGTGGAAATTAAATTGAGAAAAAGGGAATATATTTGATATTCAAAGCCTATTTAGGCTTGCTTGCAATATATGTATACTGACTCAGTCCAATACCATACTCGTGGTACCGCGGCAAAGACAATCATAAATATTTATAAAACTCAAAAATACCATAAATACTAGGCAAAATTTATTAAGACTATAAAAAATGGAAATAAAAAAAAAATACACTCCCTATCTTTAACATTCCCTAACTGAATTAAATTCCTACTGAGGCAAATGATTAAGTGCAGCTTATGTTGTTCTGGCTGCTTGGGGCTTGAGATGGTGACCCCAGGTTGCTCCACACCACACTGACCTAGCCTCCTCTCCTCAAGACTGACACTAGCTAATATCACTCCGCCATGCTTCCCAGGTTTATTAAATTACCAAGCAGGGTTCATTGAACAAACTAATCTGATTTACTGGCCAACCCAGATGGTTGAATTCATACTGAAACTGATGATAATTCTATAGGCATCTTGGAAAAGGCTATTTCCAATTACAATATTGAATAGTGACCTGAATTTATACGTTATGAATTAATAATATGGGAGGGCTTAGTTACGCCAGCCGTGTGACCTCCTTGACCCAAGGTGGTCAGACTACGCCTGGCAAGCTAGTTTCCTCTCTAACTGACGTCGCTATCTCTTTGATAGTAACCAAGCCTTGATCTTCATTCTACATACATGTTAACCTAACATACACACTTAAACCAGGTTGGTTATTACTGTTATTACTGTATTTGTTGAAATATTCATTACTTGTTGAATTAATACCAGAAAGGCTGCCATTTTGTATCCAAGGCTTGCTAATCCCTTAATCCCTGGCCCGTAACCTTTCTCTCCGAAGTCAGGTAAACTACTCTCTCACTGCAACTTGTGTGAGACCACGTGGTACCTGTTACCTATCGTTTGTTAAGGCTCGTAACCACCAACCTGAAATCAACTAGTCTAGGGTAATCATGAGGTTGTATAAGCTGGTTACCAGTATAACTCCATGACACGTACAGAGAAAGTAAAATATTTCTTAGGAAAGAAGAAATATGCATAAGTTATAAAAATATTATATTTCAACATATATACTCAATGATTCACTTATTACAAATAACAAATAAAAAATGTCTCTCCCAGAACAAAATACAACTAAAAGCTAGAAAAGAAAAGACACAGACTTAGCTCCATGTTACGTCCCCGAGTAGCAGCCAGCAACTGAACTGCGCGTGGCTACCCAACCCACAAGTCCTCTCCCCCCTCCGCTCAACAGGATGAGGGTTAGAAAACAATAACTTTTTAATAAATGAGACTAAATCAACCACCACTGGTTCTCAAATTACATGTAGAATATACATTAACATAATAGGTATTTCCCAAAATTAATAAGTACAATGCTAACTGCGTAATTACTGTATACACGTAATTTATGAATATAAATATTGTGACACCTGGAACACTAAACTGAACAGGTCCAGCAAACTCTCGTTCCCGAATCGAACAGGTCAAATACGTGTGGAGACGCCACCGCTCCTGTACCCCTTGACATTGCCAACACACACGATGAATATAATACATATACACATATACAGTTAATATCACGAAAGTTTATATAAATTTATTACGTAGCCAGCTATGGGTACGTAACACTTCCACCTCCAAAAAAAAAAATGCAATGGATTGAAGATCAATGGCATTTTTTCTGAAAGTAGAATGTATGACACTTGATTTATGGTATTAATTTCACCAAACATGTACAAGCAATAAGGATACATTTCTGAACAGAATGAAACACTTCCAATATTTCTTACATGAAACTCAGAAATTTCAGTCTTATGACGATGTTCTACATAGTTTTTCACTGGAGTATGCAAATTTATCTCTCCAGGGTACTATCTCATTTATTTCACTTTGTTTCAGATCATACTTCACACACCTATCATCAACATTATCATCATTAGCATGAATAGAATTGTCAATAAAGGTAACTGTTTTCACACAGACATCACTGCAATTATTTTCCACATCTGTTTCTACTATTTCTCCTAGATCAGTCCCATATTTCCATATGATCCATTTTCTAGATGGTGGAATTTTCCAAGACAGACTCCATTTTCCATGACTCTGACTGGATGTAAAGTAGTGTTGGGACTTCTCCTGGGTATGCTCTGACAAAAGCATCTGCTCCTCATCACTCTTGATCCTCTGTGGAACACATACTCTCGCCCAATGGATACTAAAATTAGAGAAATTAGCATTAAACTTCACAATTATGTATAATATTTCCCCATTCATAGAACCTTCAGCAACACAACACACCAATTTAGCAAACCTTTGGCCTTGAAACCAAGAAATACAACCAAAGATAAGTGCAAAGACTACTTTGCACAGGCATATGCCTAGGCACCATATCTCAATCATGACTCTGAAAACAAGTTCACAATTGCTGAGGGTGAACTTGAACACAACACACACTTTCATCAACCATCTAGTCTTCCAAAAGACTAACAAGAACATGCCGAAAACTTGACAACCCTCACCATCACTTCCCAAGTGATTTACGTCTGATGACAAACAATCAACCAAGAGGTTTAAGGGTTTTAACATCTTGAAGATGCACAGCAGATTACCTGGGGAACACCCAAGGACAATCTGTAACCCTTCACAACGATTAACACTAGGTAGGATAACCTTATCCCCCAACTTGAAATACACACCTGGAGCCTCAAACACCTGCTCCCAAGTATGATTAAATCCTTTAACACCAATATGACTCTGAAAGTCAACACCAATATGACTCTGAAGGTCAACACCAAACTTGAGTGGAACATACACGTTGTTCACTACTCTTGCATCAAAATAAACTGGATCTGAATATAGAGACACTGCTCTAGCATAACTCACCACTTCCTCAGAACAACCGGATGCACAACCTACTTGAGTAAACTCTCTCTGCTCAACCACAAGGCTGGACAAAGATGTCCCACAGTCCATTACTTCACAAGATAATGACTCCTGCAGAATAAAAGTAGATTTCAACATTCTACACACACCCTGACTCAATTTACACAATGAGAAATACTTACTCCACATGGAATAAGAATCACAACCCACAACTCTCTGTAACTTAGATCCGAATGAAACTTTACTACTCTCAATGGTTTTACCAAAATTTCCTCCCATGACATCTGGAGCTGCTTGGAGTACTGTCTGTTTACAATCAATAACACTACCAAGTGGGGTCACAGCCTCACAGACAACTGAAGAGGGAGGCTCAATGGGTCTCCATCTACTCGACAGAAGCTGATCCTCTGGCTGATTTCCCACACTCTCCAGAACTGGATCTACAGTACAGACTGTCTCCTTGCTTCTCTCTGAAATCTTAGGGTCATTCTACTCAATGCACATAAATTAAAGGAATCTGAAGCGAGCGGGCAAGTAACAGGTAATTTGACCTCCTCCCTATACTATCAACTTGACTAGGGTGAGGCGGGGCCTCTACAACAGACTTACTCTCGACAACTGATTCTAAACTTGGAGTGAGCGGGAATACTTCTGCCAACCCGACATCTTGTCTTAAACCATTCACTTGGCTAGAATACAACAGAGTCGTGGCTTTTAAGTTTCTCTCAACTCCTGGCACAACGTTCGTAGTGAGCGGGCAAGACACTGGTACATGGACATCCTTTCCCAATTTATTGGAATAACAGAGTCATAGCATCAGCTTACTCTCAACAACTAAATCGGCCACACAGGAATCTGGAACAACCATCCCACTTCTCCACTGAAGGGGTACTGGTTACTGGAACAAATGCTTGAGTACAACAGTAGAACTGACAACTGGATTTATAATAGTACTGACATCAGCACAGGTAGGATGGACAACACCATCTACTACAACAGGTTCGTTCATAGAACTAACTTCAGCACAGGCAGCAATAAACAACATCTGCAACTGGCTGTTTTA
>WNGS01160430.1:32268077-32295570 GCA_020271785.1 Procambarus virginalis | reverse complement strand
AGTGCGTGCACACCCCAGGAAGTGCGTGCACACCCCAGGAAGTGCGTGCACACCCCAGGAAGTGCGTGCACACCCAAGGAAGTGAGTGCACACCCCAGGAAGTGAGTGCAACCCCCAGAAAGTGAGTGCACCCCAGGAAAGTAGTGCACACCCCCAGAAGTGAGTGCACACCCCCAGAAAGTGGTGCACACCCCCAGAAAGTGAGTGCACACCCCCAGAAAGTGAGTGCACACCCCAGGAAGTGAGTGCACACACCCCAGGAAGTGATTGCACACCCCAGGAAGTGATTGCACACCCCAGGAAGTGATGCACACTTCAGGAAGTGTATTAGCGTGGGTCAGGCACCTAAGGAGCAGGTTCTTAATTGTCCTCAGCATCCACATCGAATATTCTTTGTTGCAACTCTTACAAGTGTGCTTATAATATATATTTATATTAATATATATATTATTATTTTAATATAAGTGTGCTTATAATATATATATTATATTAACTTATCCTCCAGGATACAACCATATAATAATAATGATGAAAAATATATATTATTAAATACAAATTAAAAGAAATTTCCAAATTTCTAAATAATTTTAATTAGAATATTTAATTTGTCTTTATTTATAATAGCTTGCCTCTTTGATAAGACTGGGACATAAATATTCACAAACGCGAATAAAAATATTTCAAAAGTGAGTTCAATCTTTTGAAGGTGGTTCTGTAAAATATAGTTCTATTTACATGTAAAACAAACGAGTAAATTAAACGTGGCACGTTAGTGCCGTAGAGTTAATTACGTAAGTCGTTAAGGGTACCTACATCTATGGGCAGCACAAAACGTCCACTAGACTGTGCGACACAGTGGTTGCCAGGATCAGGTTGGGTTACCGTTACCTGTGGCAGGTGGCTGCAGGTGACGGATCTCCCATCCTGAGCACTCCAGTTGCAAACTCTGTGAGCAGGAACTACGGCACGATCTCCCGCACTACATCACTGAATGCCCAGTTATTAGACCTTTCAGACCAGTTGGCATGAGGTACCTGGAGCTTTGCAATTACTTTATTCACTCTCGTATTCTTGAAGATATCCTCACAATCTGCCAGTCTTGTTCCCAAGGGTGATTCTGTCTATTTCTTCCTGTGCTCTGCATGTGAGATTGTGTATCGTGTATCCTAAGACCAGATGGGTCACGTCGTCAGCGTAGCACAGGGTCATTGGTGTCCAGTATTGTGGTTAAAGAATGTCATTTACGTAGAGTATGTAGAGGGTCGGTGAGAGTACTGAGCCCTGAGGGACTACTGCATTCAGGTTAAAGTATCCCGACAGCTTGTTGAGGAACTTGATCCTTCTGTTTGTCAGAAAGCTGCATAGTAACCTCTGCATGTTGTCAGGTAGTTCGAACAGAGTGCAAATTTTGCACCTGACGCCGTCGTGCCATACTGTGTCGAACGCCTTTTCGACGTCTTTTACTATGAGGGCTGTCTTGACCATTTAGTGCTTGTTGATGGAGAGGTTGTTTGTTATTATGTTCAGTGCGTCTTGTGTGGAGCGGTGTTGTCTGAAGCCAAATTGTTTGTCTGTTAGTATGTTCTTGTGTTCTAGGTGGTGTCTGAGTCTGTGATTTATAAGTCTTTCGAGTACTTTACCTTGTGTGTCTAGCAGGCTGATCGGTCTGTAGTTCTTGGGGTCGGTCACGGATTTCGGTGATTACGTAAATTTGCGTAATGATTGCTGTGGTCTCTTTGGATGGGGTTGGGAAGTATGTAGAGGCTAGCGAGGCGTTGTATACGTCAGTGAGCGCAAGGATCAGGGAGTCTAGGAGTTGTTTGGGGGAGAGCTTGGCCTATGCTGGTGGCTCCTGGAACTTTTCGTCGGGTACTTTTGAGCATGAGTCTGACTTCTTCTGGTAGTATCAGGGTTGTGAGAGCGTTTCGTTCGTCTAGCTTTGTGAGGTCAATGGTGGGGTAGCGTGTGATGGTCTGAGGATTGTGGCGGATCCTGTTTCTATTCTGTTGCTGTTGTGTATTGCTGTTGGTTGTGGGGGTGAAGGTTGAAGGGTTGAGGATGTCCTGCTAATGTTGAATGAATATGTCTACTACTTATATGCCTACTACTTCTGTTGGGTCAGTGAAGTTTTGGTTGTTATGAGTTATGTATTTAAAAACAGAAGGGGGGCTGCCCTTAAACGTCCTGATGAAATTCCAGAATTGTTGTGGTGATGTTTTCTTATGTAATTCAGCTTTTTCTATGAGTGTCTCTTCAAGTGGTTGGTATGATCGAGGTCTAGGCTGTTAAGTATGTGGTTTATGATGATTGTAAGGTCTGTGTTCACTTGGCCGAATCTGAGAAGGTTGCGTGAGAACCTGTTGTAGTAGCAGATGAGTAGTCTTTTGGTTCTGATGGAGGGAAAGAAGGAGTATCTGGTCTTGTTGGTAGTTTTCGGTATGGTTGTGTCCACTGTTTGGATGATGTTGTTTTGGGGGTTCACTGTCTGTGGGTGGTTTGTCTTGGGAGTCATATGGTTGTGTGGTGATAGTTAGGTGCTGTTTGAAGGTTTTCCAGTCTGCAGTGTGATAATCATACTGTGGGGTGGATGGGATGAGTATTGGGTTGCTGGAGACTATTAGTGACATGGGTATGTGGTCTGAGCCTGATAGGGGTCCGCGGCCCCCATGGCCGAGTGTTGGTCCCCATGGCCGGGTGTTGGTCCCCATGGCCAGGTGTTGGTCCTCATGGCCGGGTGTTGGTCTCCATGGCCGGGTGTGTTGGTCCCCATGGCTGGGTGTTGGTCCCCATGGCCGAGTGTTGGTCCCCATGGCCGGGTGTTGACCCCCATGGCCGAGTGTTGGTCCCCATGACCGAGTGTTGGTTCTAATGGCCGAGTGTTGGTCCAAATGGCCGAGTGTTAGCCCCATGGCCTAGTGTTGGTCCCCATGGCCGGGTGTTGGTCCCCATGGCCGGGTGTTGGTCCCCATGGCCGGGTGTTGGTCCCCATGGCCGGGTGTTGGTCCCCATGGTCGGGTGTTGGTCCCCATGGCCGGGTGTTGGTCCCCATGGCCCAGTGATGGTCCCCCATTGCCGAGTGTTGGTCCCCCATGGCCGAGTGTTGGCCCCCATGGCCGAGTGTTGGCCCCCATGGCCGAGTGTTGGCCCCCATGGCCGAGTGTTGGCCCCCATGGCCGAGTGTTGGCCCCCATGGCCGAGTGTTGGCCCCCATGGCCGAGTGTTGGCCCCCATGGCCGAGTGTTGGCCCCCATGGCCGAGTGTTGGCCCCTATGGCCGAGTGTTGGCCCCCATGGCCGAGTGTTGGCCCCCATGGCCGAGTGTTGGCCCCCATGGCCGAGTGTTGGCCCCCATGGCCGAGTGTTGGCCCCCATGGCCGAGTGTTGGTCCCCCATTGCCGAGTGTTGGCCCCCATTGCCGAGTGTTGGCCCCCATTGCCGAGTGTTGGCCCCCATGGCCTAGTGTTGGCCCCCATGGCCGAGTGTTGGCCCCCATGGCCGAGTGTTGGTCCCCATGGCCGAGTGTTGGCCCCCATGGCCAAGTGTTGGTCCCCATGGCCGAGTGTTGGTCCCCCATGGCCGAGTGTTGGTCCCCATGGCCGAGTGTTGGTCCCCATGGCCGAGTGTTGGTCCCCATGGCCGAGTGTTGGCCCCCATGGCCGAGTGTTGGCCCCCATGGCCGAGTGTTGGTCCCCATGGCCGAGTGTTGGTCCCCATGGCCGGGTGTTCGCCCCCATGGCCGAGTGTTGGCCCCCATGGCCGAGTGGTGGTCCCCATGGCCGGGTGTTGGCCCCCATGGCCTAGTGTTGGCCCCCATGGCCGAGTGTTGGTCCCCATGTCCGAGTGTTGGCCCCCATGGCCTAGTGTTGGCCCCCATGGCCGAGTGTTGGCCCCCATGGCCGAGTGTTGGCCCCCATGGCCGAGTGTTGGCCCCTATGGCCGAGTGTTGGTCCCCATGGCCGAGTGTTGGTCCCCATGGCCGAGTGTTGGTCCCTATGGCCGAGTGTTGGTCCCCATGGCCGAGTGTTGGCCCCCATGGCCGAGTGTTGGCCCCCATGGCCGAGTGTTGGCCCCCATGGCCGAGTGTTGGCCCCATGGCCAAGTGTTGGTCCCCATGGCCGAGTGTTGGCCCCCATGGCCGAGTGTTGGCCCCCATGGCCGAGTGTTGGCCCCCATGGCCGAGTGTTGGTCCCCCATGGCCGAGTGTTGGCCCCCATGGCCGAGTGTTGGCCCCCATGGCCGAGTGTTGGCCCCCATGGCCGAGTGTTGGCCCCCATGGCCGAGTGTTGGCCCCCATGGCCGAGTGTTGGCCCCCATGGCCGAGTGTTGGCCCCCATGGCCGAGTGTTGGCCCCCATGGCCGAGTGTTGGCCCCCATGGCCGAGTGTTGGCCCCCATGGCCGAGTGTTGGTCCCCCATGGCCGAGTGTTGGCCCCCATGGCCGAGTGTTGGCCCCCATGGCCGAGTGTTGGTCCCCCATGGCCGAGTGTTGCCCCCATGGCCGAGTGTTGGTCCCCCATGGCCGAGTGTTGGTCCCCATGGCCGAGTGTTGGTCCCCATGGCCGAGTGTTGGCCCCCATGGCCGAGTGTTGGTCCCTATGGCCGAGTGTTGGTCCCCATGGCCGAGTGTTGGTCCCCATGGCC
This sequence comes from Procambarus virginalis, assembly GCA_020271785.1. Lineage (NCBI taxonomy): Eukaryota > Metazoa > Arthropoda > Malacostraca > Decapoda > Cambaridae > Procambarus > Procambarus virginalis. Next base: position 32,290,931 of record WNGS01160430.1, on the reverse strand, counting down.
GAGTGTTGGTCCCCATGGCCGAGTGTTGGTCCCCATGGCCGAGTGTTGGTCCCCATGGCCGAGTGTTGGTCCCCATGGCCGAGTGTTGGCCCCCATGGCCGAGTGTTGGCCCCCATGGCCGAGTGTTGGTCCCCAATGGCCGAGTGTTGGTCCCCATGGCCGAGTGTTGGCCCCATGGCCGAGTGTTGGCCCCATGGCCGAGTGTTGGTCCCCATGGCCGAGTGTTGGTCCCCATGGCCGAGTGTTGGCCCCCATGGCCGAGTGTTGGTCCCCATGGCCGAGTGTTGGTCCCCCATTGCCGAGTGTTGCCCCCATGGCCGAGTGTTGGTCCCCATGGCCGAGTGTTGGTCCCCATGGCCGAGTGTTGGTCCCCATGGCCGAGTGTTGGTCCCCATGGCCGAGTGTTGGTCCCCATGGCCGAGTGTTGGCCCCCATGGCCGAGTGTTGGTCCCCATGGCCGAGTGTTGGCCCCCATGGCCGAGTGTTGGTCCCCATGGCCGAGTGTTGGTCCCCATGGCCGAGTGTTGGTCCCCATGGCCGAGTGTTGGTCCCCATGGCCGAGTGTTGGCCCCCATGGCCGAGTGTTGGCCCCATGGCCGAGTGTTGGTCCCCATGGCCGAGTGTTGGTCCCCCATGGCCGAGTGTTGGTCCCCATGGCCGAGTGTTGGCCCCCATGGCCGAGTGTTGGTCCCCATGGCCGAGTGTTGGCCCCCATGGCCGAGTGTTGGCCCCCATGGCCGAGTGTTGGTCCCCATGGCCGAGTGTTGGTCCCCATGGCCGAGTGTTGGCCCCCATGGCCGAGTGTTGGCCCCCATGGCCGAGTGTTGGTCCCCATGGCCGAGTGTTGGTCCCCCATGCCGAGTGTTGGTCCCCCATGGCCGAGTGTTGGCCCCCATGGCCGAGTGTTGGCCCCCATGGCCGAGTGTTGGTCCCCATGGCCGAGTGTTGGCCCCCATGGCCGAGTGTTGGCCCCATGGCCGAGTGTTGGCCCCCATGGCCGAGTGTTGGTCCCCCATGGCCGAGTGTTGGCCCCCATGGCCGAGTGTTGGCCCCATGGCCGAGTGTTGGCCCCCATGGCCGAGTGTTGGTCCCCATGGCCGAGTGTTGGCCCCCATGGCCGAGTGTTGGCCCCCATGGCCGAGTGTTGGCCCCATGGCCGAGTGTTGGTCCCCATGGCCGAGTGTTGGTCCCCCATGGCCGAGTGTTGGCCCCCATGGCCGAGTGTTGGCCCCTATGGCCGAGTGTTGGTCCCCATGGCCGAGTGTTGGTCCCCATGGCCGAGTGTTGGCCCCCATGGCCGAGTGTTGGTCCCCCATGGCCGAGTGTTGGTCCCCCATGGCCGAGTGTTGGTCCCCATGGCCGAGTGTTGGCCCCCATGGCCGAGTGTTGGCCCCCATGGCCGAGTGTTGGCCCCATGGCCGAGTGTTGGTCCCTATGGCCGAGTGTTGGTCCCCATGGCCGAGTGTTGGTCCCCCATGCCGAGTGTTGGCCCCCATGGCCGAGTGTTGGCCCCCATGGCCGAGTGTTGGCCCCCATGGCCGAGTGTTGGCCCCCATGGCCGAGTGTTGGCCCCATGGCCGAGTGTTGGCCCCCATGGCCGAGTGTTGGCCCCATGGCCGAGTGTTGGCCCCCATGGCCGAGTGTTGGCCCCCATGGCCGAGTGTTGCCCCCATGGCCGAGTGTTGGCCCCCATGGCCGAGTGTTGGCCCCCATGGCCGAGTGTTGGCCCCCATGGCCGAGTGTTGGCCCCCATGGCCGAGTGTTGGCCCCCATGGCCGAGTGTTGGCCCCCATGGCCGAGTGTTGGCCCCCATGGCCGAGTGTTGGCCCCCATGGCCGAGTGTTGGCCCCCATGGCCGAGTGTTGGCCCCCATGGCCGAGTGTTGGCCCCATGGCCGAGTGTTGGCCCCCATGGCCGAGTGTTGGCCCCCATGGCCGAGTGTTGGTCCCCCATGGCCGAGTGTTGGCCCCATGGCCGAGTGTTGGCCCCCATGGCCGAGTGTTGGCCCCATGGCCGAGTGTTGGCCCCCATGGCCGAGTGTTGGCCCCCATGGCCGAGTGTTGGCCCCCATGGCCGAGTGTTGGTCCCCATGGCCGAGTGTTGGCCCCCATGGCCGAGTGTTGGTCCCCCATTGCCGAGTGTTGTGTCCCCATGGCCGAGTGTTGGTCCCCATGGCCGAGTGTTGTCCCCATGGCCGAGTGTTGGTCCCCATGGCCGAGTGTTGGCCCCATGGCCGAGTGTTGGTCCCCATGGCCGAGTGTTGGTCCCCATGGCCGAGTGTTGGTCCCCCATGGCCGAGTGTTGGTCCCCATGGCCGAGTGTTGGTCCCCATGGCCGAGTGTTGGTCCCCATGGCCGAGTGTTGGCCCCATGGCCGAGTGTTGGCCCCCATGGCCGAGTGTTGGCCCCATGGCCGAGTGTTGGTCCCCATGGCCGAGTGTTGGTCCCCATGGCCGGGTGTTGGCCCCCATGGCCGAGTGTTGGCCCCCATGGCCGAGTGTTGGTCCCCATGGCCGAGTGTTGGTCCCCATGTCCGGGTGTTGGCCCCATGGCCGAGTGTTGGTCCCCATGGCCGAGTGTTGGTCCCCCATTGCCAAGTGTTGCCCCCAATGGCCGAGTGTTGGTCCCCATGGCCGGTGTTGCACCCATGGCCGGTGTTGGTCCCCATGGCCGAGTGTTGGTCCCCATGGCCGAGTGTTGGTCCCCATGGCCGGTTGTTGGCCCCCATGGCCGAGTGTTGGTCCCCATGGCCGAGTGTTGGCCCCCATGGCTGAGTGTTGGTCCCCATGGCCGAGTGTTGGTCCCCATGGCCGGGTTGGTCCCCATGGCCGGGTGTTGGTCCCCATGCCGAGTGTTGGCCCCCATGGCCGAGTGTTGGCCCCATGGCTGAGTGTTGGCCCCTATGGCCGAGTGTTGGTCCCCATGGCCGTGTTGGTCCCCATGGCCGAGTGTTGGTCCCCATGGCCGGTGTTGGTCCCCATGGCCGAGTGTTGGCCCCCATGGCCGAGTGTTGGTCCCCATGGCCGAGTGTTGGTCCCCATGGCCGGTGTTGGCCCCCATGGCCGAGTGTTGGCCCCCATGGCCGAGTGTTGGCCCCCATGGCCGAGTGTTGGTCCCCATGGGCCGAGTGTGGTCCCCCATTGCCGAGTGTTGGTCCCCCATGGCCGAGTGTTGGTCCCCCATGGCCGAGTGTTGGCCCCCATGGCCGAGTGTTGGCCCCCATGGCCGAGTGTTGGCCCCCATGGCCGAGTGTTGGCCCCCATTGCCGAGTGTTGGCCCCCATGGCCGAGTGTTGGCCCCCATGGCCGAGTGTTGGTCCCCATGGCCGAGTGTTGGCCCCATGGCCGAGTGTTGGCCCCTATGGCCGAGTGTTGGTCCCTATGGCCGAGTGTTGGTCCCTATGGCCGAGTGTTGGTCCCCCATTGCCGAGTGTTGGTCCCCATGGCCGAGTGTTGGCCCCCATGGCCGAGTGTTGGTCCCCCATGGCCGAGTGTTGGCCCCCATGGCCTAGTGTTGGCCCCATGGCCGAGTGTGGTCCCCCATGGCCGAGTGTTGGTCCCCCATGGCCGAGTGTTGGTCCCCCATGGCCGAGTGTTGCCCCCATGGCCGAGTGTTGCCCCATGGCCGAGTGTTGGTCCCTATGGCCGAGTGTTGGTCCCCATTGCCGAGTGTTGGTCCCCCATGGCCGAGTGTTGGTCCCCCATGCCGAGTGTTGGCCCCCATGGCCGAGTGTTGGTCCCCATGGCCGAGTGTTGGTCCCCATGGCCGAGTGTTGGTCCCCATGGCCGAGTGTTGCCCCCATGGCCGAGTGTTGGTCCCCCATGGCCGAGTGTTGGTCCCCATGGCCGAGTGTTGGCCCCATGGCCGAGTGTTTGAGTGTTGGCCCCATGGCCGAGTGTTGGTCCCCATGGCCGAGTGTTGGTCCCCCATGGCCGAGTGTTGGTCCCCATGGCCGAGTGTTGGCCCCCATGGCCGAGTGTTGGCCCCCCATGGCCGAGTGTTGGCCCCCATGGCCGAGTGTTGGCCCCATGGCCGAGTGTTGGTCCCCATGGCCGAGTGTTGGTCCCCATGGCCGAGTGTTGGCCCCCATGGCCGAGTGTTGGCCCCATGGCCGAGTGTTGGTCCCCATGGCCGAGTGTTGGTCCCCATGGCCGAGTGTTGGCCCCCATGGCCGAGTGTTGGTCCCCCATGGCCGAGTGTTGGTCCCCCATGGCCGAGTGTTGGTCCCCCATGCCGAGTGTTGGCCCCCATGGCCGAGTGTTGGCCCCCATGGCCGAGTGTTGGCCCCCATGGCCGAGTGTTGGCCCCCATGGCCGAGTGTTGGCCCCCATGGCCGAGTGTTGGCCCCATGGCCGAGTGTTGGTCCCCCATGGCCGAGTGTTGGTCCCCATGGCCGAGTGTTGGTCCCCATGGCCGAGTGTTGGTCCCCATGGCCGAGTGTTGGTCCCCATGGCCGAGTGTTGGTCCCCCATGGCCGAGTGTTGGCCCCATGGCCGAGTGTTGTCCCCATGGCCGAGTGTTGGTCCCCATGGCCGAGTGTTGGCCCCATGGCCGAGTGTTGGTCCCCCATGGCCGAGTGTTGGTCCCCATTCCGAGTGTGGTCCCCCATGGCCAGTGTTGGCCCCCATGGCCGAGTGTTGGCCCCATGGCCGAGTGTTGGCCCCCATGGCCGAGTGTTGGCCCCCATGGCCGAGTGTTGCCCCCATGGCCGAGTGTTGGCCCCCATGGCCGAGTGTTGGTCCCCCATGGCCGAGTGTTGGTCCCCATGGCCGAGTGTTGGTCCCCATGGCCGAGTGTTGGTCCCCATGGCCGAGTGTTGGTCCCCCATGGCCGGGTGTTGGTCCCCATGGCCGAGTGTTGGCCCCCATGGCCGGTGTTGGTCCCCATGGCCGAGTGTTGGTCCCCATGCCGGGTGTTGGCCCCATTGCCGAGTGTTGGTCCCCATGGCCGAGTGTTGGTCCCCCATGGCCGAGTGTTGCCCCCATGGCCGAGTGTTGGCCCCATGGCCGAGTGTTGGCCCCCATGGCCGGGTGTTGGTCCCATGGCCGAGTGTTGGTCCCCATGGCCGAGTGTTGGTCCCCCATGGCCGAGTGTTGGTCCCCATGGCCGAGTGTTGGTCCCCCATGGCCGGTGTTGGTCCCCATGGCCGAGTGTTGGCCCCATGGCCGAGTGTTGGTCCCCATGGCCGAGTGTTGGTCCCCATGGCCGGTGTTGGCCCCCATGGCCGAGTGTTGGTCCCCATGGCCGAGTGTTGGCCCCATGGCCGAGTGTTGGCCCCATGGCCGAGTGTTGGTCCCCATGGCCGATGGTTGGTCCCCATGGCGGGTGTTGGTCCCCATGGCCGGGTGTTGGCCCCCATGGCCGAGTGTTGGCCCCCATGGCCGAGTGTTGGCCCCCATGGCCGAGTGTTGGCCCCCATGGCCGAGTGTTGGCCCCCATGGCCGAGTGTTGGCCCCTATGGCCGAGTGTTGGCCCCATGGCCGAGTGTTGGCCCCTATGGCCGAGTGTTGGTCCCCATGCCGAGTGTTGGTCCCATGGCCGAGTGTTGGCCCCCATGGCCGAGTGTTGGTCCCCATGGCCGAGTGTTGGTCCCCCCATGGCCGAGTGTTGGTCCCCATGGCCGAGTGTTGGTCCCCATGGCCGAGTGTTGGTCCCCATGGCCGAGTGTGTGTTGGCCCCCATGGCCGAGTGTTGGTCCCATGGCCGAGTGTTGGTCCCCATGGCCGAGTGTTGGTCCCCATGGCCGAGTGTTGGCCCCCATGGCCGAGTGTTGGCCCCCATGGCCGAGTGTTGGTCCCCATGGCCGAGTGTTGGCCCCCATGGCCGAGTGTTGCCCCCATGGCCGAGTGTTGGTCCCCATGGCCGAGTGTTGGCCCCCATGGCCGAGTGTTGGTCCCCATGGCCGAGTGTTGCCCCCAATGGCCGAGTGTTGGTCCCCATGGCCGGGTGTTGGTCCCCATGGCCGGGTGTTGGCCCCATGGCCGGGTGTTGGCCCCATGGCCGGGTGTTGGCCCCATGGCCGTTGTTGGCCCCATGCCGGTGTGGGCCCCCATGGCCGGTGTGGGCCCCATGGCCGGGTGTGGGCCCCATGGCCAGGTGTGGGCCCCCGTTACCGAGTGTTAGGTGGAGTTGTTATGATGCAGGTACACTGCACCTCGGGCCCCTTGATGCATGTGAATGTTGGGGCTTATCACTCGAGAGTTTTAGCGAGCGTGTCTGGCCGCGAGGTCTCTGGGGCGTGTCTGGCCGCGAGGTCTCTGGGGCGTGTCTGGCTGCTAGGTCTCTGGGGTGTGTCTGGCGCTAGGTCTCTGGGGCGTGTCTGGCCGCGAGGTCTCTGGGGCGTGTCTGGCCGCGAGGTCTCTGGAGCGTCTCTGGCCGCGAGGTCTCTGGGTTGTGTCTGACCGCGAGGTCTCTGGGGCGTGTCTGGCCACTAGGTCTCTGGGGCGTGTCTGGCCGCTAGGTCTCTGGAGCGTGTCTGGCCGTGAGTTCTCTTGGGCGTGTCTGGCCGCGAGGTCTCTGGGGTGTGTCTGGCCGTGAGCTCTCTTGGGCGGGGTTGGTCTGGCTCGAGGTCTCTGGGGTGTGTCTGGCCGCTAGGTCTCTGGGGTGTGTCTGGCCTGCGAGGTCTCTGGAGTGTCTGGTCGCGAGGTCACTGGAGCGTGTCTGGCCGCGAGGTCTCTGGGGTGTGTCTGGCCACGAGGTCTCTGTGGTGTGTCTGGCCGCGAGGTCTCTGGGGCGTGCCTGGCCGCGAGGTCTCTCTACATGCTGCTGTCTGCTATCGGTGTTGTATAATTAACCGTGGCGGTTTGCGCAGTGGCTGGGAATGAGAATAGCGCAGACAGTAGCACAGCAGAGTTACACAGACAGTAGCTAAAGCAGAGTAACGCAGACAGTAGCACAAACAGAGTTATGCAGACAGTAGCTAAGCAAAGTTGCGCAGACAGTAGCACTAGCAGAGTTACGCAGACAGTAGCTAAAGCAGAGTTGCGCAGACAGTAGCACAAGCAGAGTTACGCATACAGTAAGAGTTACGCAGACAGTAGCAAAAGCAGTTTTGCAGACAGTAAGAGTTACGCAGACAGTAGCACTGTGACGGTAAAGTGTTGGAAATGGTGTTCGGCAGTCTTCCACTGGCAGATGTCAATGCCGGGTCACACATAAGAAACAAAAACAAGAGACTGCTTGTCTGATAGTCTGTGGTAAGGTAAGGTAAGACACAAGAAACACAAATATAAACAATGAATTTAATTACTCTAGAAAACAAAGTTAAATAAAGACAATTCCTTGGCTGAGCAAAAGTGCAAGTTTAACAAGTGAAAAAGAATTAACATAAAAATGAAGAATTACTAATTTACGTTAACAATGGGACATAAATGACATACACGAATTATATAGAATGGTCAATATAAAATGGTGCTGGAATATATGCGCAAGCTATAACCGCTATTTGATCACACGAGGTGAATCACTTGGAGTTTACAACTTAAGAGCACAAGATATTCTGAGGTGGTACTGCAAGTCGACCCCAACGTCGCCTTGGCGTGGAACGTGGTGGTGTAGGGCTGAAGTGGCGTGTTCTCAAACGGCCAATGAGAATGAAGGAACACCCATAACTCGGTAGTTTGATACTGGAGTGCAGCAGTTGAAGGGTCGGTGCTGAGAAGAGGTGTGCAGGAGTGGGGGGGGGGGTATGCAGGTGCGTGTGGCTGCCTTGACATACGTTTAAGCTACTGTAGAAGCGTAATCTTGAATGTAGCTGGGAACGTNGGCGCCGGGATCGAAAGCCGATCTGTGACGAACATCCACAGCCAGGGAGAGACAGTGTCCACCGATGGAGAGACAGAGGTCTTAAGGTATGTGTGTGATCTCTGAGATTTTGTTCCATGTCTAATTTCTTAAACTATTGGCCAGTGTTAGAGTAGGATTTATAGTGGTGGTTAGTATAATTTTGGTTTCAATAAACTCATGTTAAATTTCCCGGCTGTGTCAATTGTTGAATCCTCTTAGCCTTTTGGATATAGTGGCTGACACCCGTCCCATAATTAATGACAGTCATAGAAAGTACTCTCCAAGTCAAGCAATGTTTCTTGCCTCGTTGCTTGATTTAGTCTCAATGGTCAAAGGCAGATGGTGGCAGCGTATTTAATCCTGTGTGGCATTTCCTTGTTGGCAGCATATCTTTTGGTTCCGGTGTAACCATCATATGTCAGCTCATATTGCAGTGTTCAATAACAGTGTTACCAAGTGCATCTGATCAGGAAGTGTTACTCAGGATAGGTAGTAGTGTTTACATTATTAGTTTAGTATTCATTATAGAGGTCACAGTAGTGGCATTTTACTCAGGTAATACAATCTTATTTTACCCCGGGTTTACAAGGATAGATCTCTTAAACAGTCTGAATACAGATAGGAAGGTCAGCATAATTAAAGTTACAAGGAGTTGATTATTTAGTACATAGTCGTTTTTCTCTTAAACTGGATGATAGAGGGGGAGTCTTTAACGTGATTGGGAATACATACATACGTACATACATACATACATACATACATACATACATAGACTCATTCCTCTCAATGTTTGCTGACGATGTCAAAATTATGAGAAGGATTAAGACAGAGTAGGACTGCTTGAGGCTTCAAGAAGACCTAGACAAACTAAAGGAATGGTCTAACAAATGGTTGTTAGAGTTTAACCCAAGCAAATATAATGAAGATAGGTGTAGGGAGCAGGAGGCCAGTTACAAGGTATCATTTGGGAGATGAAATTCTAAACGAGTCAGAGAGAGAGAAAGACCTTGGGTTTGATATCACGCCAGACCTGTCCCCTGAAGCCCATATCAAGAGGATAACATCAGCGGCATATGCCAGGTTGGCTAACGTAAGAACGGCATTTAGACACTTGTGCAAGGAATCATTCAGAACTTTGTATACCACCTATGTCAGACCAATCCTGGAGTATGCAGCCCCAGCATGGAGTCAATATCTAGTCAAGCATAAGACCAAACTGGAAAAAATTCAAAGGTTTGCCATCAGACTAGTACCCGGGCTGAGAGGTATGAGCTACGAGGAGAGACTACAGGAATTAAACCTCACGTCGCTAGAAGACAGAAGAATTAGGGTGGATATGATCACCACGTACAAGATTCTCAGAGGAATTGACAGGGTAGATAAAGACGGGCTATTTAACACAAGGGGCAAACGCACTAGAGGACACAGGTGGAAACTGAGTGCCCAAATGAGCCACAGAAATATTAGAAAGAATTTTTTTAGTGTCAGAGTAGTTGACAAATGGAATGCATTAGGAAGTGATGTGCTGGAGGCTGACTCCATACACAGTTTCAAATGTAGATATGATGGAGCCCAATAGGCTCAGGAACCTGTACACCAGTTGATTGGCAGTTGAGAGGCGGGACCAAAGAGCCAGAGCTCAACCCCCGCAAGCACAAATAGGTGAGTACATACATACATACATACATATACGTCCAGTCAGCATATCGCTATTTCGGGACAAAATCCAATACAGTTTATATTGGTGAGACGCCACTGTGATGAGGAGTTTAAATATCACAGGAACTGTAGGTTAATGTGTGACATAAGTGAGGATAGATGAGGCATCTACAAGCACCAGCAGGAGTCTGGGGGAGTGTTGTGTTGTTGTAGAGGCTGCTGGTACTATGCCCAGATGTTGGAGGGTGAGTTTGACCCCCCACCCCCCGCCCCCGACCCCACGTTGACCGAAGAACGTCTAAGGTTACCTGCCTCTCTCCCTCACCAAGGTTATCCCCACCCTCACCCCCCCACACACACACATGCATCAGATTCTTAACTTACAATATTAATGATTTACCAATTTATGTTACTACAAAGACTCAATTTCACAATATGTATAAACTTGGAAAATTTGTCAATCAGTTTCATAAATTGATAACTTTGTGGTAGCGGATCCCATACCCATCTTGTGGGCGGACCCATACCCATCTTGTGGGTGGTAGTGACCCCATACCTATCATACCTATAGCTAGAGGACCCCTTACCTTGTCGACCCCATACCCATCTTGTGGATGGTAGTGTACCCCCATACCCATCTTGTGGGTGGTAGTGGACCCCATACCTATCTTGTGGGTGGTAGTGGACCCCATACCCATATTGTGGGTGGTAGTGAAGCCCATACCCATCTTGTGGGTGGTAGTGGATCCCATGCCCATCATGTCGGTGGTAGTGGACCCCATACTCATGCTGTGGGCATTAGTGGACCCCATACCCTTCCTGCAGGCGGTAGTGGACCATGTACCCATCCAGTAGGCGGTAGTGGACCCCATACCTATCCTATGAGTAGTTATTGGGCCCAGACCCACTCTACAAGTGGTATGGACCCCTTACCCACCTAACAGATGGTAGTGGACACTATACCCATCCTACAGTAGGTAGTAGATACTATACCAGTATTATTCTTTCTTCCCTTAAACCAGGAAAAGACCCGTCCCAACCTGCGTCATACAGACCTATCTCTCTACTATCATACCTCAGTAAAGTCATGGAAAGGCTAGTACATACTCGCCTCCAATGGTACCTGGAGTATAATGATATTATACCGTCACTCCAAGCTGGATTTCGACCGTAATGCTCCGCGCTTGATCAAATACTCTGCCTTGAACATGAAATCCGCACCTCTCTCAGAAGAAGTAAATATTGTCTTGTTGTCTACCTAGACATCAAAGGAGCTTTTGATTGCATTCCTCATACTTGCCTCTTGGCAAAGCTTGCACGTTTAGGCGTTCGGGGAAGATTACTTCTATGGTTACAGTCCTATCTCACGAACAGGACCTCCAAAGTCTTTATACAAGGCGAGTTTTCCGATGGCATCCCAATACAAACGGGTGTCCCACAAGGCTCCATACTAAGCCCAACCCTATTCGCTGCATTCTTAGCAGATTTGCTCAAAGCCCTCACTGGCACCACCTGGGAAGCACACCATAAAATCTTGCTCCGTTCCTATACAACCTACATTCGCAGCCAACTAGACTATTGTTGCCAAGCATATGCGTCGGCTGCGCCTACTAACCTACAGAGCCTCGAGGTCATACAAAATAATGCCATGCGACTTATATGTGGCACAATGCGTTCCACTCCAATCCTCGGACTTTATGGGGAAACGGACCTCACAGGCTTAGCCACCAGAAGAGATATAATGTGTGCCAACTCTCTGTCACTCTGTAACACTGCTCACCAGACACACCCATACAGATAAAAAATTAACCCAACAGTTAACTCACATAACCCCCGCTCCCCAACCATTCACTCTCAACCTTTCCTCACACGGGCTACAAATAACCTCAATATAGACCTCTCCCTACTCCAAAACTGTGAAACCCAACTTCCTGTTCCCCCCATTCCACCATGGCTTTATACAACTCCTAATACAGCAATACAACTCGAAGACAGCATTCCAAAGTCTGCACCAGACTCAGCCATAGCCTCAGTCTTTGTCTCAACAATGAAAAATTGCTACCCAAATACCAGAGATTTATACAGATGGGTCTCGCATCATCATGAACAACGTACCCTCGGTCACTAGCGCTGTATTGATACCGGAATACCATCTCAAGCAGGGATGGCGGTTACCAAACCAACTATCTATTTTCACAGCGGAATTATATGCCTTATATCAAGCTCTCCAAATAATCACAACATTACCAGTTGGGATATATACAATCAGTAGTGACTCCAAGAGCGCGATTCAAGCAATTATGTACTCTTCAAAAACGTGCAAGGAGATTGTCTACACATGCCTTCAAGTTCTTCACAAACATCAATTGAACGGTTATGACACCTCTATCCAATGGGTCCCAGCACATTGTGGTATTCTCCATAATGAACTTGTAGACCAACTAGCCGATGCACAACACACCTCACATTACCCGTCATCCAATTCCCCATGTTGTACGTAAAGGAGCCTTCAAAGATACCATCTCCCAGGTTTTTGCAACAAACTGGAAAACGTTATGATCACCTTTGCACTATGGGTCCATTAAAAAGAAATAGGAAACTTGGAAACATGTCCGATATAAAAGCAGAGATATTGATGTAACGATGACCAGGTTAAGGCTCGGACACACCAAACTAGCAGCACACAGCTCTAAGTACAGAACAGACATCAATTTAAATTTTTTTTTTAAATTTTGCCCCGAGGGGCGAGTTTATTGGGCAGCGCCACTCATCTTGTGAGTGGACACACCGCCATAGCAGCATGTACAACACTCCCCAATAGGAAGAAAACCCGCTGGGTTGTTCATCCTGTCACTTGTACCCAGACACAGCTGGGATTTGCTTAACTGTCTCAAGTGAACAGCTCCTCAAACAAGAAGATTAACATCTATCAACCCTTAAAAGCTTACGTTATCTTGCGGGTGCAAAATGGGGAAATCTTTTAAGAACAGTATCAATATTTGACAAATAATGTTTTCCTAACTCAAACAATGTGGGGTTTATTATTCTACACATGTTTCTAATGTCTCTCAGGTGTTCACATTCACGTAGATAATGGTCAAGGCGGTGTCCTTCACTCTCACCACAGATTCTGCAACTTCGCTGGTCAACTGTTGTTTCCATTCCATATCTCCAAGAATATTTGTATCCAAGACGGATTCTCGCTATCACTGATTCTCTCACTCGTCCTCCTCCTCTTCGGCCATAACGATTGGGATTGCCAGCTGCAACCATGTTGTACCATCGTATAGATTCACTGGTTTGTGCTTCTATCCTCCTTTCCTCAGTTACCTTGTCACGGTGATGTTGCCTGACAATACCTCTAATTTATAGGAGAGTCTTGGGTATGAAGTATTCAATATGGTCTCCTTCAGCAGCCAGCACATCTGCTCGTTCATTCCCACATATTCAAACATGGGAGGGGATCCACAGAAACTTGATGACTCTTCCCTGATTGGTAAGTACTCTCACAGCTCTCTTAATTTCAGCGATTATTGCAAGATTTTCTGCCCGATTTTTACTTAGGCTTTGCAGTGCTGCTTTTGAATCGGTACAAATCACTGCACCATTAGTGTTCCGTTCAAGAAACCTTAACGCCATAACAATGGCAGTTAGCTCTGCTTGCGTTGAAGAAGCATAGTTGTCAATACGTGCTTTTTCTTCATGTCTGCGTTGGAAAGTATTATCCTTGATTACCGTGTATGCTGCACCAGCTAACATTGACAGGATTAGATGACCCGTCAGTGTAGATTTGATCTAGATCATCTCCGGCTTCTTTATAGATTTCCTCGAGATACTTGTGCCTCATTTCTTGTGGTATCATGTTGGATTTTTTCGTTGCCATTTCATTGATGATGATCTTGCACGAGTCATCCTCCCAAGGAGGTAACCTCTCTACAGGCAGGAGCTCACGGGCTTGCTCAAGCAGGTGAAGCTCTTCGAGGTAGCAGACTGACCTGTGATGCCATTTTTTGCTTCTCCTGTTTCCCCCTGAAAATAGCACAGAGCTCATTTTTTTCTTAGCAATATCATTGTAATGGGGATCTCTGGCTATCCTAATTGCAAGCTTAGCATTCAGCTCCTGAATTCTGCTTTTAACACTGGGAAGGGACAACTCCTCTCGTAGATTGGACGTTTTGGCAGTCCTTGGAACTCCAAGAATGATTGTCATGGCTTCATTTTGAATGCTTTCAAGCCTTTTATATCGCTTTGGGAGTAGGTGCACAGAACTGGTGCGGCATAGTCTATGACGGAGCGCACATAGGCTGTGTACATCATTTTAAGCACGGCAATAGAGGCTCCATGTCCATTCCAGGTCATAGCTTTCAGTGCCTGCATTCACTGTCAGGTGCCTGAAAGAGTCGAACACTATCTCATGCACTGCTTCCGACATCATAGTGCCAGAGTAAATTTCAAACAAGTCTGTATCGCACTTAAAATACCCTTTACCATCGAGCATATATTAGGAGGAGGTGACCACTCGTTACAAGAAAAATACCAAATAGTCAAAGCACTGGCTAAATATCTCCAGTCGACCAACAAATTGGGCCACATTTGACCCGCGCCACATTTATACCTGGCGCCACCAACAGCTAAACACAGAAAACAATGCTTCGTGGCAGCCCCAAGGATCACCTAACGCCATAAACACAACATACCGCCCCGCGGTGCGACAAGTCTCCCTACAACACACACCTCTGTTTTATTCACCGTTCCTCTATCTACACCACAACGCAACACGCACCTTGGTAACTCCGATCATCCTCAACATCAACGCGTCCACCATCATCTGTACTGGTGCAGTCATCGGGAGGACAAACCCTTCATGCAAATTGCACCTACTATCAAGAAGAAGAAGAAGAAGAAGACACTATGCCATCCTGTTTGTAGTAGTTTACCCCATAGACATTCCAACGTAACATCGTTTTCTGTTGACATTCTTACAATACATTCTTTAAAGACTTTTAAAGCACAAACTAATGTATATAATAGTGATTGGTGAAGCACTATTATTCTATGTAATAATTTATAGTGCTTATTATAATTTACTAAGAACAACTAATATTTCTCAAAACAAAACTACGAGCCTTCAATAGAATGTAGCTGATCTGTAATATTCTAAGAGCATGGACAATACCAGGTAAATTTCACAACCCCTATGGGACCTGAAAACTACAATTTTCATTATAAGTGAACCAATCATGACTATTCTGCTGTCTACGGCGATGGACGGGTACTGTGAGACGTAAATTGGTAAGTGAGGAAGAGTTTGGGCCTTGGAAAAAATGTAACGGGGAATATACCACATATATACTAATTCATATTCAACATATTGACTTTAAGCATTAAGTCATATATGTGCTGTATTGTATGAGAGCGGGTTGCCCCGTTACAATCAGACCCTAGGGTGGGAGGCAGAGAGTGGGTATCAGACCCTGGATGGTAGGCAGAGAGACTGGGTATCATACCATAGGTTGGAGGCAGAAAGAGTGGGTATTAGACCCTGGGTGGGAGGCGGAGAGCGTGGGTACCAGACCCTGGGTGGTAGGCAGAGAGATTGGGTATCATACCGTGCGTTGGAGGCAGAGAGAGTGGGTATTAGACCCTGGATGGGAGGCGGAGAGCGTGGGTACCAGACCCTGGGTGGTAGGCAGAGAGATTGGGTATCATACCGTGTGTTGGAGGCAGAGAGAGTGGGTATCAAACCCTGGGTGGGAGGAAGAGTGGGCATCAGACCCTGGGTGGGAGGAAGAGAGTGGGTATTAGTCCCTGGGCGGGAGGCAGGGAGTTGGTATCATCAGTCCCTGGGTTTGAGGTAGAGAGAGAGAGTGGGTATCAGATCCTTAATAGGAGGCAGAGAGAATAGGTATCAGACACTGGGTGTGAGGAAGAGAGTGGGTATCAGACCCAGGGTGGGAGGAAGTGGGAGTATCAGACCAATTGTGGGAGGAAGAGCGGGAATCAGACCCTGTTTGTGAGGAAGAGTGGGTATCAGGCCCTGGAAGGGATCGAGAGAGATGGTACCAGACCCTGTTTGAGAGGCAAAGAGAGTAGGTATCAGTCCATGGGTGGGGGGCTGAGAGTGGGTATCAGACATTTGGTGGGAGGCAGAGTGTGGGTATCAAACCCTGGGTTGTAGTGAGAGAGGGGGGTATCAAACGCTAGGTTGTACTGAGAGAGGGGGGGGGTATCAGACCCTGGGTGGGAGGCAAAGTGAGTATCAGACCCAAGGTGGGAGGCAGAAAGTGGTGTAACGGGGGGGGGGGAGGAAATAGCTCTCTTTAGTCCATTATCCCGCCCCTAGTTAACTATTCTAGAGTTGCCCCCAGAGTACCTTCTGCAATCTCTCTAGTTCAACACCTTGTAACCTAGATATTTGATTACCTAGGTGCTACACCCCGCAAGGCATTGTTACTTGATCTGCTGCCCGCAACTCTAGAGAACTCATGAACACTTTACTGCCACGAACATATAAGAGAAACGAAGGGAAGGAATGAATAAGGAAGTAATTAGTGTGGGTTTGAGGTGAGGGAGGTAGAGAGGCGGGAGGAGTAAATGGGAGGAGTCAGGCGTGTCGTCAGGTGAAAGGGAACGTGGGAGAGAGGCGAAGGGTAAGGAGAGGGAGTAGGAAGTGAGTAGGAGAGGTAGAAGGGTAGATAGGTAGAAGTAGAAGTAGGAAGTAGAAGTGCTGCCACCATCTTTTCTAGTCTGTACATACAAGACAAGGAATGGAACTTGTCTGTATATCAAAATTAACAAAGATGTTATTAGCATGTGTCAACTGGAATCATGCTCCATGCAAGATTCTTTAACTCAATAATCTCAAGAGTGTTCTATACTCTAGCTGGCTATATATCAGGAATTCCAAGATCTCGGGACCACAATTAAAATAAAGTTAAACGTAAGTGAATCAAGTATTTATTTAGTATGATAAATATCAAAATTCAAGCAATCGTTCTGAAGGTTCATTATGTCCAGATAAACAATGTGAACCACCACACAGAACTTTGAGAGTCACTACAGCTGTCTGTCCCTAGGGATCACACAACATCTTAGCACACGAAATAAGCCACCTTTCATGTTCAACTCACCAAGTGTCTGCCTATAGCTAGATAGAGAGGGGGGAGAGTCTGCAATTGACAGATTCCCCCCGTTCCGACTGACAGCCTGCCTGGCTATGCTGTCCTCTACTCCGCTTTGCTGGGCTGCTCTCCTATTGCTCCCGAAAGTACAGTTCCATGGGTATTTATTGGGGACCAACTAGCTAACTCCGTCCCAGGCACTCTACCAAGCCACACCTTAAACTGGCGGCGTGTTTGAAGGACCCACCCGGCTAGCCGCCTGCAATTATGAGCTTAGCAGAAACAAGGTTAACATCACACGACCTGACCTTGGTCACTTGGTGGTCATTAACACTCTAGAGGTGTGACTTTCAGGCCGACAGAATGGCGGCTCTCAAAAACTTGTCTGTGACTCATGTATCTCTATGTATATTAAATAAAACTAAACAAAACACCTTTACGGTGTTACATCTCCCCTTCTCCCTTGAAATAAAGTTTTTGCAACACTGCTAAAGCAAGTAAGCTGTGTGCGACATCTTTATCAACATAAAGAAAATACATCCTAGCTAAACAATTATACACCATCCTACTCTAAAGATGAAATATGTAGACAGACGTCCATTGTCTCTGGCTGGGCGACATCACTGCTTGGTCTTGTAGTTAATCTTGTGACACGTTTCTAAAACACAACTGCCTCCATTGCTTTCCCGTCGTTAACGTACAGCAACGCCTTGGCCAACCAGGAAGCCGTTACTTCTTGCACTGCGCACAGGACCGTGGAATTCTGTTGTCCCAGCTGATCTGTAATTGGCCCTACATCAGTCGCCATGAGAGACGTACATTGTGGTTCTTCCCAGCTATAGGGACTACAAGTTTCGAGACCTTCATATAGTTGGCACCGTAGAAATCCCATCCTACTTTTTTCTCCGTGTTGCTCCAGTACGCCTCCTTCAGAAAGCCACTTCTGACAGCCACATCAAGTCTACGCGCCACTTGAGGAATCACTCAACAGAGCAACATGCTTGCAGGAGCGGCGGCCAGTTAAGGCAAACGATTCTGTCTAGCAAATACGCTCCATGCAATGATGCTGACACCAGCAAGGGACACTAAGCATCGTGTCAAAGCCTAGTCCTATCGTCTCCTCTTCTCTCTTCTTCTTTCTTCTCTCTTCTTTCTTCTTTCTCTCTCTCTCTCTCCCATGGGTCTTTGACAAGCGACCTGGGGTCCACTGGGGTCCGCCCGTCCTGAGGTCCAATGTTGATCGACCAAGAGGGCTGCATCTTGGGGTCCCCTGGGGTCCATCCTGGGTGGTGATGGTGGTGGAGCCCTGACACAGCCAGGTAGTGGGCTGGTCGATGTAGTGATGGTGGTGACGAACGCCCATGAGTGTAGTACTGGCAGCCGTCTTCGTCTCCTCTGTATATGGTATATGTGTGTGCCTCTCCACTGGCTCCAACCTGGGGAATGAACATAAAGGCGACAGTCTCCGATTCCAACAATGTTGTGTGACCCTGCAATTTGTATAGGGTTCACTCAAGCCAGTCATAATGCTCTTCCTTTACTCTTGTTAGTGGTTCCTGCCATGGTGGGGGGCGGCAACACGTCAAGGTCACACCCAACACCTTCATTAAAGAAGGTTATGGAACTGCCAACGCTAGCTGTCATCAGGAGGACTGATTCAGCATATCACACGAGACATTAATGAGGACACCTGCCTTGCTATGAAGAACCCCAGTGACCAGAAGTGAACAGCCATGAACCGCGGAGTGGTTTGGGCAACGGTTGCAAGACTACACAAGGTCTTGCCCACTCCTGAGGTTCCTGATACGTCGAGCAACATGATTTGAAACTTGGTGGCTACGTAAGAACAGCGCGTTCCCTCTAGAGTGTGCATGATACGCCAACCCGGATGCACGATTTTCATCTTGGGCCTACAGTCATGTACATGACGAGATAACGAGGAAAGCCGTAAAGGCCTAGTACGACGTAGCAGAACAAACACCTGTAAGTGGATGGAACCCAAGAGCTGGAGCCGGGACCCGAGGGTTCTGACTCCACGCCCACCCCGCCTCAACGAACTAAGCTGTTCACTCATCAAGCATGACCTCGTCTGGGGTCAACGTCTCAGTACTCCCAGGAAGACAGTATGTATGCGGCAGACAGCACCTCGCCAGCAAGCGTACAGCAGGCGACAACATCTTACAAGATGATAGAACTCAGGTACGGTGTACTCCAGAGTTCCTTATGTGACCGGACAGCAAGTCAATCATTGCTGTCAACACCGACGTCATCACCTCGTCGACGACCCGGAAGGATGGAACAGCAGCGCGGATGTACTGCGGATTGTGGACTAGATCAGTGGAAGACTCTAGTCAGGAGGGAAGTGGATCTCTTCTCACAGCAACTGACACCATCTGAAGAACATTGTTGGTGAAGAACACGACGCATCGTTGCAGAACTACAGCGAGAATACAGCAATGGGCAAGTCAATTACATCGTGACAATGGACTTCTCGGGAATAAAGGCTATTTGTTACTTTTTTTATATACATTATATGTACTCACCTAATTGTACTCACCTAATTGTGCTTGCGGGGGTTGAGCTTTGGCTCTTTGGTCCCGCCTCTCAACTGTCAATCAACAGGTGTACAGATTCCTGAGCCTACTGGGCTCTATCATATCTACATTTGAAACTGTGTATGGAGTCAGCCTCCACCACATCACTTCCTAGTGCATTCCATTTATTAACTACTCTGACACTGAAAAAATTCTTTCTAACGTCTCTGTGGCTCATCTGGGTACTAAGTTTCCACCTGTGTCCCCTTGTTCGTGTCCCACCCGTGGTGAAGAGTTTGTCTTTGTCCGCCCTGTCAATTCCCCTGAGAATTTTGTAGGTGGTTATCATGTCTCCCCTTACTCTTCTGTTTTCCAGGGATGTGGGGTTCAGCTCCTTTAGCCTTTCCTCGTAGCTCAATCCTCTCAGTTCCGGGACGAGCCTGGTGGCATACCGCTGAATCTTCTCTAACTTTGTCTTGTGTTTAACTAGGTATGGACTCCAGGCTGGAGCTGCATACTCCAGGATTGGTCTTACATAAGTGGTATACAGGGTTCTGAAAGATTCCTTACACAAATTTCTAAAGGCAGTTCTTATGTTGGCCAGTCTAGCATATGCCGCTGATGATATTCTTTTGATGTGGGCTTCTGGGGACAGGTTCGGTGTGATATCAACCCCCAGATCTTTCTCTCTATTTGACTCTTGCAGGATTTCCCCTCCCAAATGATACCTTGTGTTCAGCCTCCTGCTCCCTTCTCCTAATTTCATCACCTTACACTTTCCCGAGTTGAACTTTAGCAGCCATTTTCTAGACCATTCCTCCAGTTTATCCAGGTCATCCTGTAGTCTCTGTCTATCTTCATCCGTCTTGATTCTTCTCATAATTTTTGCATCATCAGCAAACATTGAGAGGAATGAGTCTATACCCTCCGGAAGATCGTTCACATATATTAGAAACAGGATGGGTCCAAGTACTGAGCCCTGTGGGACTCCGCTGGTGACATCTCGCCACTCTGATGTCTCCCCCCTCACCGTTACTCGCTGTTTCCTGTTGCTTAAGTACTCCCTTATCCACTGGAGCACCTTCCCTTTTACTCCTGCCTGTTGCTCCAACTTTTTTAACAGCCTTTTGTGCGGTACTGTGTCAAAGGCTTTTTGGCAATCCAGGAAAATGCAGTCGGCCCACCCTTCTCTTTCCTGCCTAATTTTTGTTGCTTGGTCATAAAATTCTATTAAACCTGTGAGGCACGATTTACCATCCCTGAACCCATGTTGGTGGTGCGTTACAAAGTTATTTCCCTCTAGATGCTCTACGAGCCTTTTCCTCACGATCTTCTCCATTACCTTGCATGGTATACAAGTTAAGGAAACTGGCCTGTAATTCAGTGCCTCTTGCCTGTCACCCTTTTTGTATATTGGGACCACGTTAGCTGTCTTCCAACTTTCTGGTAAGTCTCCTGTTTCCAGTGACCTGTTATACACCATAGAGAGTGGCACACTTAGTGCTTCTGCACCTTCCTTTAGTATCCATGGTGAGATTCTGTCAGGCCCAACAGCCTTTGTCACATCCAGCTCCAGCAGACACCTTTTGACCTCATCACTGGTGAGGTCAAATTCCTCCAAGGTTGCTTGGTTTGCACCTCCTCATTTAGTGCAGGGGCTTCTCCTTGTTCTATTGTGAAGACCTCCTGGAATCTCTTGTTGAGTTCTTCACACACCTCCTTGTCATTCTCTGTGTATCTGTTCTCCGCTTTTCGCAGCTTCATCACTTGTTCTTTCACTGCTGTTTTCCTCCTGATGTGGCTGTGGAGCAGCTTTGGTTGGGTCTTGGCTTTACTCGCGATGTCATTTTCAAACTGTCTCTCTGCTTCTCTCCTCACTCTGAGGTACTCATTTCTGGCCCTCTGGTATCTCTCCCTGCTCTCTGGTGTTCTGTTATTTCTGTAATTTCTCCATGTTCTTTTACTCAGTTGCTTCGCTACCTTGCATTCCTGGTTGAACCATGGGTTTTTCTGTTGTTTTTCGTTTTTCTCCTTTTGGACAGGGATAAACCTGTCTGCAGCTTCCTGGCACTTCTGGGTGACAAAATCCATCATGACCTGCACATTCTTGTCTCTAAGTTCTGTTTCCCATGGTATTCCTCTGAGGAAGCTCCTCATCTCTTCATATTTTCCTCTTCGGTAATTCAGTCTTTTTCCCTCCACTCCCATCCTTGGATAGGTTATCCCTACCTCCACCAAGTACTCAAAGGTCAGTACACTGTGGTCACTCATTCCTATGGGGGCTTCCACTTTGACTTCCCTTATTTCTGACTCATTCAGGGTGAATATCAAGTCGAGTCTAGCTGGTTCGTCATTGCCTCTCACTCTTGTGGGTTCCTTGACATGCTGGCTCAGAAAATTCCTTGTTGCCACTTCCAAGAGTTTAGCTCTCCACGTATCTGCACCACCATGTGGGTCCCCATTCTCCCAGTCTATCTTTCCATGGTTGAAATCGCCCATGATTAAGAGTCTGGAGCCATTCCTGCAGGCAACTGAAGCTGCTCTCTCTATTATATTAATGGTTGCCATGTTGTTCCTATCAAACTCCTGTCTTGGTCTTCTGTCATTTAGGGGAGGGTTGTACATGACTGCCACTATTATCTTAGGTCCACCCATTGTTATAGTTCCTGTTATGTAATCTCTGAATCCGTCACAGCCCGGAATTTCCATCTCATCAAAACTCCAGTCCTTCCTTATCAGCAGGGCCACTCCTCCGCCTCCTCTCCCCTCCCTCTCTTTCCTTACTATATAGTAGTCCTTTGGAAACACAGCATCTGTTATGACTCCTGACAATTTTGTTTCTGTTAGTCCTATTACATCAGGGTTTTCTTCTTGCACCCTTTCAGCCAGTTCACTTGCTTTATTGGTAATCCCATCAATGTTTGAGTACATTACCTTGAAGCTCACTTTCTTGTATCCAATTTCACCCTCACTCCCCACAAGTGTAGGAAGTTGTTCTATGGTCAATGTTACTTGGGTAGGCTCCTCCTCCTGTGAGGTAGTTTCCAGGGGTTCAAGGGGAGGTGGAGTGGGGGATGGAGGGCTTAGGTCTTCCTCAGGCCTGCTTGGGGCAGGAGGAAGTCCTGGGGGTGAGGGAGCAGGGATTGCTTGGGGAAAGGGCACGCCCTCCTGCAGTGTAGTTGACAGGGGTTTGGAGGGAGATGGAGTGGGGGATAGAGGGCTTTGGTCTTGCTCAGGCCTGCTTGGGGCAGGAAGAAGACCAGGGGCTGGGGAAGCAGGGGCTACTTGGGGTAAGGGGAGGGGGAGGACTTGGGTTTCCTGATGGGCATTGTGCATGGGCAAGGGAGGGTTTGTGCTGGGGGAGGAGGGCCCTATTGGGTGGTGTGCTGGGGTGTTGCATTCCCCCCTTGGGTTCCTGGGTTGCTGGACTGGGGCTCCCCACTCCCCTCTGGGATTGCTGGGTTGGAGGCTGAGGTTCCCTGGCTCCCTTCCCTCTCCTTGCGCCTTTTCCTTGCATCTGCTGCCCTTACTATCTCGTCTCTGGTCATGTCTCTCTGAACATATACCTCTTTGTAGTTCCTTGCATGCCTCAGTTTGCTCTTCTTTACTAGGATGTCTTCTTTGATGTCCTCGCTCTTGAATACTACCTTGATCAATCTCTTTTTGTCTCTGTTGTACTGGCCAATCCGGAAAAACTGTTCTATGTCTCGTTCAGCCCCTTCCATTCCTATCTCCTTTAATATCCCTGCCACTTCA
>WNGS01160430.1:32248077-32265577 GCA_020271785.1 Procambarus virginalis | reverse complement strand
ACAGACTAGTACTTGTTTTCTAATTGTCACGATCCCCGTTTATTTAACTTTTTCCAAAACACTATTCAACGTTCACAGGGTTTACTTATGATTTCACTGGCCTCACGATCAACATCTTATTCACAATACTCTGACAGTGACTTTTCACCGTACCAAAAGATTACTCTATTCTTAATAATATTTACTGTGAATGCACTCACTTGATCACTGAACTTTTCTTTATATCTATACTTTCTCTTAAAGAGATACCACTGACGATCACTCCACGTATATGATATTATTCAGTACACAGGCATGTCATATATAAATCAGTAATAAAATGTCAGGCATATCTATATATACATCATGAAGATCAATACACAGGCATTTATATTAATAGATCATAGAGATCAACACACGGGCATTTATATCGATAGAATATAGTGATCAACACACGGGCACTTATATCAATAGATTATAGAGATCAATCCACAGGCATTTATATCAATAGATTATAGAGATCAATCCACAGGCATTTATATCAATAGATTATAAAGATCAATACACCAATATCTGGTTTACTACCAATATATATATAATAATAATACTCACTGTATATTAATAATAGTCACAGTAAATTCTCTGATGAATCTTGGTGCTTGCACACACCCACACATAGATATATATGTAAACTGATACCGTGAGCGCTCTGGGTAGCCTCACCGCACACTGTGCTCTCTGTGACTTAAACTCAGGTGAGACTTGCTCACGACATATAAAATATCCTAACAAGAATATATATAGCTAACTAAAGGGGAAATGGGAGGGTAACTGTAAACACCTACTTCACCTATCCTAGGATGACAGTTGGGTTGTAGCTCCTGGTCCAGGCTCTCGCCTCGTTCACCATCCAGAAACACAAGCCCACGCCTTAGGATGTCGCGTCTCGCCGCTTCTGTACACAGCAGGTCCGTGCTCCTTCCTCTACAGTACGTCGCAGGGTCGAAGTCGGTCTCCTGGCCGTCAACTTTCCTCCCAACTACGGCAGCCAGCCTACGTCTCGGCGGTCGTCGTACGTTTCCCAATTAGTTCTTGTCACTGTTCTCCTAGAGGAACTGCCTCTCACCACTACGAAGTCACTGTGAAGTTATCAGCCGTCCCGGACGACACACGCACAGCACCCGACTTCAGAGCACTTGAAGCTCACAACACTGTCAATTCCCTCGTCGTCTAGATATATCGCTAGGTATTTGGGAAGACTTCTCGACGTGCTTGCATCCAACTGTTGACTCGTAGGGTTCCACGAAGGTGGGGTTACTGTCAAACTTGACAGGATCGTCGATCACACGTTCAACCTGGTTGACAAGGCTGTCAACCCGGTTCACTCACGGTGGGTGGCCCGGCCACTAAGCTGTCTCTTATACTGGTGAACTGCCAACGACGACACACGTCGATGCCCGGCCCACTTCTTGCAACGCACCTGTCCCCTGAGCACTTGTTGCTCAATATTCTGTCAATTCCTTATCTGAGCCACTTCTGGGTTGCAGGAAGACCTCACAGAGTGCGTGCCAACAACTGGAGACGCTTAAATCCACCGGAGTTCGGTAAATCCGTCACTCTGACAGGATGACCGATCGCGCGTCCTACCTCTCGGACGTGTCGTGAAAGACTGATGTCGCCTGGCGCCAACACGGGCGGACCCCCTATGCCTATGTGACGTCACTTTTCCCAAAGTTGGTTTTCATTGGCTCCCAGTGCCATGTCGCTGACGGTGACCAATCTGGCGCCACTGACGTCACACAGTTTTGGCGGGAGAACAGACTTGCCAGCGCCATATTGGCTCCCTAAAGGGCCTATCCCACAGGCCAAAATACTACATTTTCGCAAATTTCTCGGCTCTTCGAGAATACTGTTCTCTCCCACATATGTTCAATTGTTGCCTGCAATGTAGAGAACGCTCGGGAATAGTGGACATGACTCTTACAGCAGGCGTGGGAGAATTAGAAGGGGGGGAACACCGTCACATACCCCTCCCCTTAAAATAAGAGTCATGTCTGGTTAGTGCATGCGGGACAACGCATCTGCGACTACGTTGTCCTTTCCTTTGATGTGTTTTATATCCAGCCAGTACTCCTGCAGCAGTAGAGCCCACCTCGTTAGTCGTTGGTTGGAGTTCCTCATTTTGTGCAAAAAGGTTAGAGGGTTATGATCTGTGAACACAAGAACAGGTCTTGCCCCTCCTCCCACGTACACGTCAAAATGCTTTAGGGCCATAACCAGCGCCAAAGCTTCTTTTTCAACGGTACTATAGGCCCGCTGGTATTTCACAAACTTCTTAGAGTAGAATGCTACCGGCCTATGCACTTCACTCCTCTCTTGAGCCAACATGGCTCCTATTCCGACGTCGCTGGCATCCACGTACAGGATAAACTTGGCGGAGAAGTCTGGAGATATTAACACTGGAGCCTCTGTCAACAGTCTCTTGGTCTCCTCGAAAGACTCCTGACAAGCCTCTCCCCATCTCCATCGCACATTCTTGGATAGGAGCTCCGTCAAAGGATGTGCTACCGTGGAAAAATTTCTGCAAAACCCGCGATAGTATCCTATCATCCCGAGGTACCTTAACAATTCTTTGCGCGTCTTGGGCACGGGGTATTCTTTAATGGCCAGCACTTTATGATCTACCGGGGTTACTTCCCCTTGGCCGATCACGAAACCAAGGTACTCAAGGCGAGCTTTCCCAAACTCGCTTTTTGCTAAGTTCACAGTCAAGTTTGCCTCCTCGAGCCTTCTGAACAACTCTCCGAGCCTTTCCAAGTGCGTTTTCCAATCATCGGCGTACACAACGATGTCGTCTATATATACTGTGCAGCCCTCGGCGCCCCTGAGCAACTCATTCATCATTCTTTGGAAACAGCTCCCGCTGTTTTCATTCCAAAGGGTAACACCTTATACTGGTACAGCCCATCCGGAGTCACAAAGGCCGATATTTTCCTGGCTGCGGGAGTCAAAGAGATTTGATAGTATCCCTTGAGCAGATCGACCTTGGATACGTACCTCGCACTGCCCACCTGGTCAATGCAATCACTCACCCTTGGCATGGGGTGGGAATCGGCCACAGTGACGGAGTTCACCTTCCTGTAGTCCGTGCAAAAGCGGAATGTTCCATCGCTTTTCTTTACCAGCAGGCATGGAGAACTCCACTCACTGTTACTGGGCTCCGCGAGGTCGTTCTCAAGGAGATACTCCACCTCCTTCCTCATTAGCTCCCGCTTCTCCGGGCTTACCCTGTACGCGCTTTGCTTGACGGGCCTGGCGTCCCTCACTTCCACCTCGTGCGTTACACTACGGTGACGTCGGGGCACGTCGGTGAAGAGGGAGGTGTTCTCCATCAACAGGTTCGTCAGTTCCGCGCTCTGTTGCTCTTTCAGGTGTTGTAGCTTGTCCCTGATCTTAGACAAACTCTCTGAATTGGTGAGTCGGGTACCATCCGCCCTAGACCACTTCCCTTCCTCCTCTGGAAGCTCTTGGTCCACTTGTACACACAGGATCACCTTTTCCTGGGGCTCTCGAGTCGCCGTCCGGTCCAGATTGGCGGCTCCTCCTCCTTCAAGGAAGAAAGGTTTTAGGCGGTCGACATGGCACACCTGTTTCTTTCGGGGTTTATCCGGCTTACCAATCTCGTACGTCACAGGACCCAACCGCCGCCNGTGTGGGTATTGTTCTTGCCACTGCGTGGCTTGTTTTCTTGTATGTTTTGTGCCTTTGCATTTGGTTGTGTGGTTTGGTGTTGTGTTTATGTTCGGTTGTGGGTGTTTTTGTCTTTCTTTCGTGTTGTTGCGCTCGCCTGTGTATTGTGTTGGGGTTTGGCGCGGTGGTGTTGTGTATGTCGCTTGTGTGCGTGTGTTCTTATCTTGTCCTTGGGACATTGCATTATTATGTGTGCAGCATTGTTGTTGATTATGTTCTTTCTGTATTTCCCTGTTTATGTCTTTACATGTTTTTTTTTTTTAATTTTTGTTGTTTCCTGTAGCTTGGTTTTTTTGCCTCTGTGTCGGTGGTTTATGAGGCCTGTTATTGTTATTACTCATATGCACCTGAGTTTGGGTTGTTGGGATGAGCTTGTTTTGTGTTTACTGTCTGTATTTCTGTACTTACGTTTTTGTGGATGTGACTATTTTATGTTATTTATGTCGTGATATTTATTTGTAACGTACTGTTTTTTGTTTGTTTTTTGTTGCGTGTGTTTTTAGTTTGCGTCCATGTTTCTGTCCTTTGTTATGATTGTCCTGTATGTATGTTTGTTTCTATTGTCTGGTTTGTATATTGTGTTTTTCTTTTATAAATATGACATTTTGAATATGTGTGAGTGTCTGGTTGATTCTGTGTATGTTTGTTGTCTCTCTCCATGTCCGTACTGCGTACGTTTGTTGTATGTCCATATTATGTTTAATTTTGTTTTCGGACTTATGTCCCTGGAGTTTCTAGGGTCTTGTACTGCAATGTTCTCTTTTATGCCTGTGTTCTGCTTATGTTTTGTTACGTTCTGTTCTTCTGTTCATGTCTTGTCTATTGTGCTATACTTTGTATATTTATAAAAATAAAAAAAAAATCGCCATTCTCTACTAAATGGATGACTATCACTCTCAATATTTGTGCCTTAGTCATTTTATTGTTGGCTGTTAATTCTAGCTTATTTGCCATATTTATTAAGGCAGACTTTTTTAGGCTTTTAATTCCCTCAAATTTTTTTATGGAATTTTTGAGTTTCTCCCGTAAATATTTGATTGTTTTTGCCGCGGTCTCCACGAGTCTGGTATTGGACTGAGTCAGTATACATTTATTGCAAGCAAGCCTAAATAGGCTTTTAATATCAAATATATTACTTTTTCTCAATTTAATTTCCACACTTAACGTAAATTCATACCTCCCTTTTCAAGTAATTGGGGATTAGCCCCGAGGAACCCATGGTTAATTGATTGGTCCAAACCCCAATTAATTAATTTTTAAGATCGTGAAGGTTTGTTGGTAGCATCAGAGATCCTTGAGCTTGCTAGGGGCCAGTACAGCGTTCTCGTGCGTTGTAGTATCTAAGGCGATAAACCTTCTAAGACTCACGAGGAGTGGACGGAAGGCTGAGAGTAGTGCTCTCGGGTCTTTGAGATAAGTTATTTATTAATAACATCTTTATTGACAAAATTAATTACAATTTTGCCTAATCTGAGGATTTCAATTAAGCCTTATTAAAGTGAGGATAATGCTGGTATTCACTGACACGCAGGATAGAGGGTCATACATAAAACAGTAAGTCTAAACTGTAGGTTGAAGCATATGTATATCATGGCTACAATCAATGTTTTAATGTCCAAAATTTGCTTGTCCATTTTAAAGAATGAACAACAACTTTATTTATAATACTTCTAAATTGTATCACTTATGAACCCATCCCTGCCCTTGTGTGGCAGTGCACAATAGAAAGTTGTTTTCACATATTTATACATTTGAGATAAGTAAGCTAAGGTCGTGGACGAGGTAGAATCATTACCCCGTTCAACCTGCTCTCTCACAAGACAGCACATATATGACTTAATGCTTAAAGTCAATATGTTGAATATGAATTAGTATATATGTGGTACATTCCCAGTTACATTTTTTCCAAGGCCCAAAATCTTCCTCACGTACCAATTTACGTCTCACAGTACCCGTCCATCCCCGTAGACAGCAGAATAGTCATGATTGGTTCACTTATAATGAAAATTGTAGTTTTCAGGTTCCATAGGGGTTGTGAAATTTACCTGGTATTGTCCATGCTCTTAGAATATTACAGATCAGCTACATCCTATTGAAGGCTCGTAGTTTTGTTTTGAGAAATATTAGTTGTTCTTAGTAAATTACAATAAGGACTATAAATTATTACATAGAATAATAGTGCTTCACCAATCAATATTATATACATTAGTTTGTGCTTTAAAAATCTTTAAAAATGTATTGTACGAATGTTAACAGAAAACGATGTTACGTTGGAATGTCTATAGGGTTGTAGAATGGGTCTGGGCCAAATAACTACCCATAGGATAGGTTTGGTGTCCACTACCGCCTACAGGATGGGTATATGTCCACTAATACACACAGGATGTGTATGGCGTCTACTACACCCTGCAGGATGGGTATGGGGTTCACTACTGCCCACAGGATGGGTTTGGGTGCCAACTATCATCTGCAGGATGAGTAAGGGGTCCACTACTTCCCACTGCATGGGTATATGTTCCACTTCCGCCCATAGGATGTGTGAGGCGTCCACTATACCGCCCACAGGATGGGTATGGGGTCCACAATCACCCACAGGTTGAAAATTGTGTCTACTACCGCCCATAGGATGAGTATGGCCTCCATTGGATGAGTATGGGGTGCACAATAAACTAGCCGCCTTCGGCGGCAACAATCAATCCATTGCCGCCCACAGCATGAGTATAGGGTCCAGGCCGTCCACGGAATTGGTATATGGTTAACTACCACCGACAGGATGGGTATATCGTCTACGACCGCCCACAGGATGGGTATGGGGTTAACTTTTTTATATATATATATATACAAGAGTTGTTACATTCTTGCACAGTCACTAGTACGCGTAGCGTTTCGGGCAGGTCCCTGGAATACGACCCCCACGAAGAATCGTTTTTACAACCAAGTACACATTTTACTGTTGAGTTAAACAGAGGCTACAGTTAAGGATTTGCGCCCAGTAAATCCTCCTCGGCCAGGATACGAACCCATGACAAAGCGCTCACCCATAGGTGAGCTCAACTACCGCTCAACTACCACCCATAGGACGCGTATGGGGTTCACTACCGCCCACAGGGTGGGTATTGGATCCTTTACCGACCACAGGATTGGTATGGGGTCCACTAGCACCCACAGGATGGGTATGGAGTCCACTACCACCCACAAGATGGGTATGGGGTCCACTACCACCCACTAGATGGGCATGGAGTCCACTACCATCCACAGGATGGGTATGGGGTCCACTAACACCCTCAAGATGGGTATGGGGTCTACCGCCTACTGGATGGGTACATGGTCCACTACCGCCTGCAGGAAGGGTATGGGGTCCACTACCACCGACAAGATGGGCATGGGATCCACTACCACCCACAAGATGGGTATGGGGTTCACTACCACCCACAGGATGGGTATGGGGTCCACTACAACCCACAGGATGGGTATGGGGTCCACTAGCACCCACAAGATGGGTATGGGGTCCACTCACTTCCACAGGATGGGTATGGGGTCCACTATCACTCACGGGATGGGGTATGGGGGCAACTACAGCTCAAGGATAGATATAAATCCACTACTTCCCACGGGGTGTAGGTGTTGGGAGTGGTAGTGGTGTTGGGAGTGGTTGGGAGTTACAAGTAGAATGTTGAATTTCACGAAAGAACAAGTATATACTATGTCTAAAGCACTAATACGCACAGAGCTTTAGGCAAGATCTGGGAAAAACCTTAAAAACTAAGATTTAAGAGTAATTGAGATCAACAGCATGAACTGAACTGACATATGTTGACATTTAGGAGATAAGGTAAGTTACAATTCAATTTCTTTCTTTATTATGCATCCTATACCCATCCCGTGGGCGGTGGTGTAAAGGATTAGAGGCACATAATCGGTTCAGGAACTGAACCCTCTAGTTCGTTTAGCTAAGCAAATAACAATCTTTTGGCGCTAGTTACACAATTATTAATGTTATATATACATGTACACATACTCATACATACATGTACATATATATATATATATATATATATATATATATATATATATATATATATATATATATATATATATATATATATATATATATATATATATATATATATATATATATATATATATATATATATATATATATATATATATATATATATATATATATACCTAGTAGCCAGAACTCACTTTTTGGCCTACTATGCAAGGCCCGATTTGCCTAATAAGCCAAGTTTTCATGAATTAATATATTTTCTCTATTTTTTTTATGAAATGATAAAGCTACCCATTTCATTATGTATGAGGTAATTTTTTTTTTATTGGAGTTAAAATTAATGTAGATATATGACCGAACCTAACCAACCCTACCTAACCTATCTTTATAGGTTAGGTTAGGTTAGGTAGCCGAAAAAGTTAGGTTAGGTAGGTTAGGTAGTCGAAAAACAATTAATTCATGAAAACTTGGCCTATTAGGCAAATCGGGCCTTGCATAGTAGGCTGAGAAGTGCGTTCTGGCTAATAGGTACGACATTATATATATATATATATATATATATATATATATATTTATATATATATATATATATACATACACAATATATACACATACATATTCAATCACCTACACAAATGCACATATCAATAATCTTTTGCATCACAAGTGATTCAACAAGAGGCTCACAACAGTCACTATACAAGGCACTTTACATCTATGGTGAATCACACTGTTACTAGTCTTGCTGCACACCCACCCAACTGGGCGGCAGCTTTACAGTCATGTTCCACACCCACCCAACTGGGCGGCAGCTTTACAGTCATGTTCCACACCCACCCAACTGGGCGGCAGCTTTACAGTCATGTGCTCCACACCCACCCAACTGGGCGGCAGCTTTACAGTCATGTTCCACACCCACCCAACTGGGCGGCAGCTTTACTGTCGTGTGCTCCACACCCACCCAACTGGGCGGCAGCTTTACAGTCATGTGCTCCAAACCCATCCAACTGGGCAGCAGCTTTACAGTCATGTGCATGCATTACCTACAGTAAGAAAATTTTGGATACTTAGCTAAGATTTCGGGCAGCACATCATTATGAATGAAGTACTTACAAATTTCTTGTACACCATTAATGGTGTTATCTCTGCATTCCGCGATTTTTTCACATTCCATTATATAATGACGCAAAGTATGGGAATAGTTCTGCTGACAGAGTTTACATTTAGTCAAATCTACATCAGCAGATGTTACAAATTCCCAGAGGTACTTGTAGCCGAGCCTAAGCCTAGCAGTGGTAACATCTAGAAGTCTGCTAACCATAGTGGATGAGATGTGCGGTACTTCCTGCATAATAGAATGATGATAGATCGAGAAACTGGTGTGAATTTCACTTTGCCTCAAGTCTCCGAAATTCAGTTGATGTTCCCGGAATATTACTGCCCTCAGGCTGCTCATGGGCAGTCCAAGTTGGAAATCAATTCCCTCTTTACGAGCAAAAGTCTTCGCCAACTCATCAGTTCTATCATGTATTCGGAGACCAATATGGGAAGGAATCCACAGAAGACAGACTCTGATTCCATCATTGATTATTTCCTTATATCTGTGTCTAGCTTCAGAGATAAGCACGTCACAGTTATGCCTTGGGGAGCTGAGGGCAGTCAAGGATGACAAGGAGTCACTTACAATTAGCGTGTCAACTTTGGATTCACATACGCGCTCGAGTGCAAGGATTATGGCAACCAATTCTGTTACTGAGTGGAGGCCCAGTTACTTAGTCGCGCTCCACACTCATGGGAGAAGGAACCATCTCTCCCTGTCACAACAACTGCACTTCCAGCTGCACCATGGGACTGATGCAAAGATCCATCAGTGTAAATAATCTGGGAAAGTGAGCGCTCTCTGACTAAAGCATCAATTTGGCTTGAGGCACTGTACTTTGCTTCTTGTCGAAGCAAGGCTTGTTCTTTAATCAGTTTCTTGGCTGGGAAAGGGGGGACAGTAATTTGGAAAGGAGTGATCTCCCATGGGGCAGGAAAGTGTTGTTGTTGTCTCTCTTTGTAGTGGTGATGAATATTATACATTCTGAGCACAGTGGCAGTCTTGGTAATCCATTTGGAGGGATGCTGACCTTCAAGGAAGAAGGGTTGGAGGGCTTCAGTGCAGGGGTTAGGGTGGGTTAGCCTAAGCATCTTGATACCAATCAAAGCATTAATTTCAGTGATACGACCACTTACACATGAAATATTCAGTTCCTTCCCCATGTTTAGTAATTGAGTTGTACGGGGGCATCCGAGGATAATCCTCATGGCTTCGTTTTGCATCTTTTCCAGCCTCCAAGCATTCTCTCAGGCACTAGAGCAAGCATGGGTGCAGCATAATCAATCAGTGACCTAATATATGAGAGATACACCATTATTCCAATTCTCACATTTTCACCATAGCTTGGATGGTAGCCTGCCACCGCCTTGAGAGTACGGGGCCTCTCTCTACATTGGCGACCCAGTCTGGCTACAACATTGCGTTTAAAGTAGAACCTCAAGCCCAAGGTATTTGTATCTGGTTACATAGTCGAGCAGAGAGCCATCATCCAACTGCATTTTACGAACGGCCCCACCCCGTCTGAGTGGGCGTCGGTTCAGGATCTTTGTTTTCTCTGAGATGACTAAGCATAGTTCCTGACATGTGTACAATACAGAGTTCAGAACATTTTGGGTGTTGGTATACCCATTGGTGTGGATCAATATATCATCCGTATAGCTAATGATGTATTCGCTGGGCCTTCTAGTTACTAAGTTTAAAAGTACATTGATTAACACATTGAACAGAGAAGGATTAAGGACACCTCCCTGTGGAGTGACAAGTTCAAAATCTTTCGTTACACTCATATGCCCTTGGAACAGTGCAGATGACTTCCTGTTGGATAGATAGCCTCTTATCCACCTCTTATCCATCCTCCAACATTCATTTTAGCAAGTTCGCTCAGAATGACGTGTGGGTTAGCAATGTCAAAGGCTGACTTAAGATCTAAGAAAGTGGTATATGACCTATCAGTATGCAGGGTGAGGAATGTGGTAATACAGTGATGTACACTCTTTCCATGCGTAAAGTCATATATCTGGGGAGACAACATGTTACTAATTCTGTAAAGGAGACGGTTGAGAACCATCCTCTCAAGACACTTACAGAGACAACTAGTGAGGGAGATTGGGTGAAAAGCACTCTGCTGGTTTTGTTTAGGAATGGGAATAATAAGACTGTTGGTCCATGACTTTGGAAGATCCCCAGTTACATTGCTCATATTATACAATTCAAGCAAGGGATTCCCTGGAACTAGCAGAAGCATACGCAGTATGCCGTAAGTAACTCCATCCTCCCCGGGTGATGTAGCTTTGCCTTTATGTAGAGCAGAGTCTAGTTCGTATTCAGTAAAAATCATGTCACAGTCATCCTCTTGATGAAGCATGAAGTCAAGGATCCTTGCTCTATTAGCATATCTATTATTTAATTCAATCTGTGTGGGTAGAGGAAGACTGTCAAAGCTGGAAGTTGAGGCCCAAGCATCAACAAGTTCATTTGCTCTGTGCAGAGGATTAGGGTGCGAGATCTCTGCAGCACTTTTCCCTTTGATCTTGTTGATATCCTTCCATGCCCGACTTAGTGGCGTGTGAGAATTGAGACAACTGACAAAAGTTTCCCAATCTGTCTGCCTCAGCTCCACCATACGTTCCCTGGCCTCAGCCAGAGCCGTTTGAAAGAGCTTAATCATTTCAGCAGTGCGGGTCCTTCTATAAGCTAGTGCAATTCTTCTGGCAGTGCGTTTTAGTGCATGCAATTTAGAATCATTATAATAAGCATAAGTGCTATGACCAGTGTAATTTGGGTAACGTGGTCTGGACGATGGATCAAGTGATTCTATAAACTGCTCGATAGTAAATATGAGCTCATTGTTATAATCTTCAACAGATGAAGGCTCGGATGAACTGTACCATTCTGACACACGAGCAACAAAATTGTCTCTTTGGTCGATGGGCACAGCCAGCCTCTTCCGCTTGAACATTCCGCCGGGGAGGATGTAACACCCATGGCCCCCCCCCCTAGAGTTCTCACCCAGGGAAGTCTTCTCCAAGAGGTGAGCCCAGATGACCTCCGGATTATCTTGTATGTTGTTTAAAAAAAATCCTGGGTTAGTCTTAGTCAGCATAGTTTCAAGTAGGTAATATTTCTGGATACTCTTGTCAACAGGGTAATGGAGTAGACCCCAGATCCTTATGTGTAAACATACATGGATTTCCCCCTTTTAGCCAGGTCAGAGGTTAGTCACACGTAATTAATAAGTCCTCTCTTGAACAGTGTATGGTGAATGTCAAACAAGTAATGAAAATTCTTGAGTGTTTGTGCACGTGTGGCCGACCTCTTATTTCTTGGTGTAGGTAGCACAATAAATCTTCCCTCCCCCCCTTGGGGTAGTATATAGAGGTCCTGTAGAGACTTAGAGAAATAGAGTGCGGGGCGCCGGGATCGAAAACGGGTCTGTGACGAACATCCACAGCCAGGGGAGAGACAGTGTCCACCGGATGGAGAGACAGAGGTCTTAAGGTAATGTGTGTGATCTCTGAGATTTTGTTCCATGTCTAAATTTCTTAAACTATTGGCCAGTGTTAGAGTAGGATTTATAGTGGTGGTTAGTATAATTTTGGTTTCAATAAACTCATGTTAAATTTCCCGGCTGTGTCAATTGTTGAATCCTCTTAGCCTTTTGGATATAGTGGCTGACACCCGTCTAATAATTAATGACAGCCATAGAAAGTACTCTCCAAATCAAGCAATGTTTCTTGCCTCGTTGCTTGATTTAGTCTCAATGGTCGAAGGCAGATGGTGGCAGCGTATTTAATCCTGTGTGGCATTTCCTTGTTGGCAGCATATTTTTTTGGTTCCGGTGTAACCATCATATGTCAGCTCATATTGCAGTGTTCAATAACAGTGTTACCAAGTGCATCTGATCAGGAAGTGTTACTCAGGATAGGTAGTAGTGTTTACATTATTAGTTTAGTATTCATTATAGAGGTCACAGTGGTTGCATTTTACTCAGGTGTTACAATCTTATTTTACCCCGGGTTTACAATGGTGGCAGCGGTCCAATAAGTTGTGGGTGTGTCTACACTTTATTGGGGTCCTGCGCGCCGGGTCGCTCGGGTCGTTGTTTGTTTGTTTAGACGGGCTCGCAATTTCGTTGCTCGGAGCCACACGTATTTTAAGTGTTATGATTTAAGTGGGTCATACGGGAAACTAGAGGAAAGTTTGGGGTATGTGCATTCGTTTTGAAATCTATGGACAGAAATTAGTTCTCGTTTCTCTGCATAGCTTTCAGGGGTGTACAACCCAGTTATAAGTTGTACAGCAATCTGTTCGGCAGGTTGTCTGGGAAATTATCAGTGAAGGACGCTTACTGATATATTTCTGAAGTACTAGGAGTTGCTTCAAGTTCTAGATTTTAACGGTAAGGCCGCAGATGGTGCTCCGTCACCTAGAGTGTGGCTGAGTTATCATCATAGAAGGGGTCATGTTTTGCAGCGAGGCTGACCTCAAACATTCTAGTCGTGAATTGTGTCTTTGGGAGGACGGCTGCTAGTGTTGGATGTTTTTCCCCAAGGGCTGGTCAGACGTAGTTACCGGTCGTAGCTTACCAAGGAACAATCGTAGTTTAATCACCACGAGAGTAGTCTTACAATTAGTTAAGAGTAGTCTTACAATTAGTTAAGAGTAGTCTTACAATTAGTTAAGGGTAGTCTTACAATTAGTTAGGGGAATTCATAGTTAAGTATATTGTAGTTTATTTTCATTATTTTATTCAGATTCTTTTCATAAGTGTAAGGAATTTCAGTGTCGATAAGGTTGTATGTGCACCTGACCGCCTCTTGTGTGCACATATGTGTACATGTGTTTCTCATGCGACGATCTGAGGGATTGTTTATACGAAGCTGTCAACACCTGTTTCATCTTGGGCGCGCGTCATAAGGCTCTCCACTGGGTACTGTCATATGTCCTCACATCTTTACACAGACGCTCCTTGCGGGATACATCGTGTTTACAGCGAGTGTGGGTTTGTTCTGATTTACTTTTTAATGTTCATTCGTTACATAGAACATGGTGTTAAATTTTCAAGTTAATATGACGCTCGGTGACAAAGTTACAGATATCGTGTTATTTTGTGGATTTCTATCTTTATTGGCAATTTGTTTGATTTTATATGTCCACTCAGATGTTATCAGAATGGAGGGGGTTCTCAATAGGGTTGCAATCCCCCTCTATTCCCTCTCAGTTCCCACCTCAAGTTCCCTACACCTCCCCCACCCAGTTCCCACCCACCCTACCTACCCATGTTCCCTCCACCCACCCTGCTCCACTTCCTTCCACCATCCCCAATATACCCACTCAAGGTCACTACACCCACACCTTGCCTGTTCAGCCCCTCCCCTCTCAGCATTGTCAAACTCCACCCATCCACCCTCCCACTTCTTCCCCTCAGTTTCCACCCCTCCTGCCACACCCCGAGTCGGTGTCACTCATCCACACGCCCTCCACTCTCCCCCCACTTCCATTCTCCCCGCCCTGCGCCCAGTCCCTCAACCCCCCGCCAGCCCTCCCCGCCTCCCTCATTCCTCCTGTCATATCCTCCCCCTCTATCATTCCCCACCCTCACCCTGCTTCCCCCGCCCATCGCCCCAGTGTTGCATCCCCGGGGTTAGTTTGTACTTGTGGTAAGATTTCTTATACATTAAGTAGTATTAGTAAGGAGAAATGTTGGACCTGTCATGGAAAAGGTCATTTTAGGAAAGCGTGTACGACTTAAGGAAGTGCCGTCACCAGATTTCTTTAAGGATGGTCGGCCTACTTTTGAGGTCAAAGTTGAGGGTGAGATTTTGATTGCTTTCATGGACACCGGTAGCCAAGCGACACTCATTAAGAGTTCAGCCTTCAGCAAATTCAAACATGCACGGCTTAAACTTTGTAGTAAACATCTCACAGCAGTTAATGGAGGACAAATTGACATCTTGGGTCAGGCCACAATTAATTTTGAAATAGGTCATGATGGGTCATACCCTCACACTTGTACAGTGGTTCAGAATCTTGCTTATCCGGGTGATGTCTTGATTGGCATGGATTTCTTACACAGGTTCTCATATTCTCTGTCTGCTGAGAAAGGGGCGAGACATTGCCGGTTGAAATTAGGCACTGTATCATACCCGGTGACATTGACTGACCATCCACCTGTTGTAGCTTCCATCCAGCGGAAGCAGAAACATCATGCCAATTATGCAAAATTTTTGTTTCAGTCTCCTCCAGACAATAATAGGAAGTTGTGTATTTTACATGCTTTTGACAAGCAGACTTGCCCACCACGATCATTTAGGTTCCTTAGGGTGGCCGTGGGTCGTCATATCCAGCCTGGTACTTCCCTTCTGGTGGCTGGCAGGTTTGATAAACTGTTAATTCCCCACCACTTAATTGTTGTCCTGGATAAAGGTGCCCTCATACCTGTAGTCAATCTCTCACACAAGACCTACCGCTTCAGAGCGGGTGATCGGGTGTCTCATGGTATTATCTTAGAGGAGACATCGATCTTTCAATCAGATCCATCGGAAACAATTACAGATACTAAGCAATGTGGCGCTCTTAATGTTAGAGACACTAGTAAGACTCCTAAGCATGGCACAGAGGTGCTCACGCCACCTTGCGATACCAACAATTTGAATAAATTAATATCAGCGCTAGATTTACAGCACATTCCACAGTTAGATAGAAAACGGGTGCGGGAAGTTTTGCGGATGTTCCCCAAATTATTTGCAACGGACGACGATCAAATTGGGATGTTAGACAGAATTGAGCACACCATTCCCACAGGTGATCACGAGCCCGTGTACACGAGACAGTGGAGGCTCCCGGAACAGGCTAAGAAAACTATCAGAGAGGAATGTCAGAAGATGTTAAGACAGGGAGTTATAGAACCAAGTACTTCACCATGGTTGTCTCCGGTCATGCTGGTGCACAAACTGGATGGTAGTTACCGGTTTTGTGTCGATTATCGGAAAGTTAATGAAAGTACAAAGGGGGACGTGTATCCCTTACCTCGGATTCAGGAAATTATAGATCAGTTAGCGGCAGCCAAGTATTTCTCCACTCTGGATGCTAAGTCAGCATACTGGGCCATTCCGGTTGCAGTTAGGGACCGTGCGAAAACGGCGTTCTCTGATGGGGTTCACCAGTTTCAGTTTAAGCGCATGCCTTTTGGGCTCAAGACAGCCCCTTCTTCATTTCAGAGGGCTATAAACTACATCCTCAGCCCTGTGCTGTGTAGACATTCATTAGCATACCTGGATGACGTGGTTATCTACTCCAGGTCGTTTGATGAGCACCTACGGGACTTGACTGAGACACTTTCATTGTTAGACAAGGCAGGTTTCAAATTAAATATTAACAAGTGCACCCTGGCATCTCAGAAATTCAAATTTCTGGGGTTCTAGGTGAGCACAGATGGCATCTGCCCTGACTCAGACTCATGCCGCGCCATTGCTGAGATGCCCAGGCCTAAATCAACAAGGGATGTGCACCGGTTTCTGGGAGCAGCCGGATACTTCCGCCGCCATATTGAGGGGTTTGCAGGTATTACAGCGCCTTTAACTGACCTTGTAAAGAAGAATGCTAAATTTATGTGGACATTAGAACACGATGAGGCTTATACTAAACTCAAAAGTCAATTAATTACCGCCCCAGTATTAGCTGTGCCTGACTTTGATAAGGAGTGGGAGGTGCATACTGACGCTAGTGGTATTGCCATTGGAGGATGCTTAATGCAGCGTGATTCAGAGAACCATCCTCACCCTGTGGCGTACTTCAGTAGAAAAGTGAAGGGACCGGAGGTTAGATACTCGGCAACAGACAAGGAAGCACTTGCTGTGGTTGAAAGTGTTCGTTATTTTGAGCCTTACGTATTCCAACGTCATTTTGTTATTTTCACATATCACAGAGCTCTCACATATATATTTAAAAAGAAAACAAAGTGTCCCCGGATGTCCCGTTGGTCTCATGAGATGTCAGCTCACTCGTTTCAGATCCTTTATAAGCCTGGTCCATCTCACGTTGTGCCAGACACCTTGAGTAGGAACATCGTGTCAGTTAACGTAAATGTCAACATTGAAACTATTGCAAGTGATAAAATGAGAGAATTTCAAATGGGAGAAAAGCGATGGAAGGAAATAATTGAATATTTGGAGGGTGGTAAATACCCTATGAAGAAAGGTAACTTTCCCCTGCAGCATTTTGACCTGCAGAAGGGTGTCCTATATTATATTAACGACATGAAAGATCGTGCGGTTTACCAGTTAGTCATCACCGACGCGTTAACATCATCGGCCGTGAAACTTGCGCATGCATCTAAGATCGCTGGTCACCCTGGGGTCTTTAAGACCTATATGAGAGCAAAAACTTTATTCTATTTTCTTGGGATGTTATCTTATATCACTAAGTTTGTTAGATCGTGTCCCAACTGCCAATGAAGGAAAGGTACCCTAAGGTACAGGCCCCACAACAAGAGTTCCCTGATATTTTTGAGCCTTTAGATCGTGTATGCGCAGATTTGATTGATTTACATACTAGTCATTCTGGTAATCTCTACGTGTTGGTTCTAGTGGACCATCTGTCCCGGTTCACTACCTGGTTGCTCTTCCTCGTAACGACGCACAGACTGTTGCAGACGCTTT
>WNGS01160430.1:32182264-32244499 GCA_020271785.1 Procambarus virginalis | reverse complement strand
AAGTGATTCAACAAGAGGCTCACAACAGTCACTATACAAGGCACTTTACATCTATGGTGAATCACACTGTTACAGTCTTGCTGCACACCCACCCAACTGGGCGGCAGCTTTACAGTCATGTTCCACACCCACCCAGCTGGGCGGCAGCTTTACAGTCATGTTCCACACCACCCAACTGGGCGGCAGCTTTACAGTCATGTTCCACACCCACCCAACTGGGCGGCAGCTTTACAGTCATGTGCTCCACCCCACCCAACTGGGCGGCAGCTTTACAGTCATGTTCCACACCCACCCAACTGGGCGGCAGCTTTACTGTCGTGTGCTCCACACCCACCCAACTGGGCGGCAGCTTTACAGTCATGTGCTCCAAACCCTTCCACTGGGCAGCAGCTTTACAGTCATGTGCATGCATTACCTACAGTAAGAAAATTTTGGATACTTAGCTAAGATTTCGGGCAGCACATCATTATGAATGAAGTAATTACAAATTTCTTGTACACCATTAATGGTGTTATCTCTGCATTCCGCGATTTTTTCACATTCCATTATATAATGACGCAAAGTATGGGAATAGTTCTGCTGACAGAGTTTACATTTAGTCAAATCTACATCAGCAGATGTTACAAATTCCCAGAGGTACTTATAGCCGAGCCTAAGCCTAGCAGTGGTAACATCTAGAAGTCTGCTAACCATAGTGGATGAGATGTGTGGTACTTCCTGCATAATAGAATGATGATAGATCGAGAAACTGGTGTGAATTTCACTTTGCCTCAAGTCTCCGAAATTCAGTTGATGTTCCCGGAATATTACTGCCCTCAGGCTGCTCATGGGCAGTCCAAGTTGGAAATCAATTCCCTCTTTACGAGCAAAAGTCTTCGCCAACTCATCAGTTCTATCATGTATTCGGAGACCAATATGGGAAGGAATCCACAGAAGACAGACTCTGATTCCATCATTGATTATTTCCTTATATCTGTGTCTAGCTTCAGAGATAAGCACGTCACAGTTATGCCTTGGGGAGCTGAGGGCAGTCAAGGATGACAAGGAGTCACTTACAATTAGCGTGTCAACTTTGGATTCACATACGCGCTCGAGTGCAAGGATTATGGCAACCAATTCTGTTACTGAGTGGAGGCCCAGTTACTTAGTCGCGCTCCACACTCATGGGAGAAGGAACCTCTCTCCCTGTCACAACAACTGCACTTCCAGCTGCACCATGGGACTGATGCAAAGATCCATCAGTGTAAATAATCTGGGAAAGTGAGCGCTCTCTGACTAAAGCATCAATTTGGCTTGAGGCACTGTACTTTGCTTCTTGTCGAAGCAAGGCTTGTTCTTTAATCAGTTTCTTGGCTGGGAAAGGGGGGACAGTAATTTGGAAAGGAGTGATCTCCCATGGGGCAGGAAAGTGTTGTTGTTGTCTCTCTTTGTAGTGGTGATGAATATTATACATTCTGAGCACAGTGGCAGTCTTGGTAATCCATTTGGAGGGATGCTGACCTTCAAGGAAGAAGGGTTGGAGGGCTTCAGTGCAGGGGTTAGGGTGGGTTAGCCTAAGCATCTTGATACCAATCAAAGCATTAATTTCAGTGATACGACCACTTACACATGAAATATTCAGTTCCTTCCCCATGTTTAGTAATTGAGTTGTACGGGGGCATCCGAGGATAATCCTCATGGCTTCGTTTTGCATCTTTTCCAGCCTCCAAGCATTCTCTCAGGCACTAGAGCAAGCATGGGTGCAGCATAATCAATCAGTGACCTAATATATGAGAGATACACCATTATTCCAATTCTCACATTTTCACCATAGCTTGATGGTAGCCTGCCACCGCCTTGAGAGTACGGGGCTCTCTCTACATTGGCGACCCAGTCTGGCTACAACATTGCGTTTAAAGTAGAACCTCAAGCCCAAGGTATTTGTATCTGGTTACATAGTCGAGCAGAGAGCCATCATCAACTGCATTTTACGAACGCCCCACCCCGTCTGAGTGGGCGTCGGTTCAGGATCTTTGTTTTCTCTACTGAGATGACTAAGCATAGTTCCTGACATGTGTACAATACAGAGTTCAGAACATTTTGGGTGTTGGTATACCCATTGGTGTGGATCATATATCATCCGTATAGCTAATGATGTATTCGCTGGGCCTTCTAGTTACTAAGTTTAAAAGTACATTGATTAACACATTGACAGAGAAGGATTAAGGACACCTCCCTGTGGAGTGACAAGTTCAAAATCTTTCGTTACACTCATATGCCCTTGGAACAGTGCAGATGACTTCCTGTTGGATAGATAGCCTCTTATCCACCTCTCCATCCTCCAACATTCATTTTAGCAAGTTCGCTCAGAATGACGTGTGGGTTAGCAATGTCAAAGGCTGACTTAAGATCTAAGAAAGTGGTATATGACCTATCAGTATGCAGGGTGAGGAATATGGTAATACAGTGATGTACACTCTTTCCATGCGTAAAGTCATATATCTGGGGAGACAACATGTTACTAATTCTGTAAAGGAGACGGTTGAGAACCATCCTCTCAAGACACTTACAGAGACACTAGTGAGGGAGATTGGTGAAAAGCACTCTGCTGGTTTGTTTAGGAATGGGAATAATAAGACTGTTGGTCCATGACTTTGGAAGATCCCCAGTTACATTGCTCATATTATACAATTCAAGCAAGGGATTCCCTGGAACTAGCAGAAGCATACGCAGTATGCCGTAAGTAACTCCATCCTCCCCGGGTGATGTAGCTTTGCCTTTATGTAGAGCAGAGTCTAGTTCGTATACAGTAAAAATCATGTCACAGTCATCCTCTTGATGAAGCATGAAGTCAAGGATCCTTGCTCTATTAGCATATCTATTATTTATTCAATCTGTGTGGGTAGAGGAAGACTGTCAAAGCTGGAAGTTGAGGCCCAAGCATCAACAAGTTCATTTGCTCTGTGCAGAGGATTAGGTGCGAGATCTCTGCAGCACTTTTCCCTTTGATCTTGTTGATATCCTTCCATGCCCGACTTAGTGGCGTGTGAGAATTGAGACCACTGACAAAAGTTTCCCAATCTGTCTGCCTCAGCTCCACCATACGTTCCCTGGCCTCAGCCAGAGCCGTTTGAAAGAGCTTAATCATTTCAGCAGTGCGGGTCCTTCTATAAGCTAGTGCAATTCTTCTGGCAGTGCGTTTTAGTGCATGCAATTTAGAATCATTATAATAAGCATAAGTGCTATGACCAGTGTAATTTGGGTAACGTGGTCTGGACGATGGATCAAGTGATTCTATAAACTGCTCGATAGTAAATATGAGCTCATTGTTATAATCTTCAACAGATGAAGGCTCGGATGAACTGTACCATTCTGACACACGAGCAACAAAATTCTCTTTGGTCGATGGGCACAGCCAGCCTCTTCCGCTTGAACATTCCGCCGGGGAGGATGTGGATCAATATATCTTCCGTATAGCTAATGATGTATTCGCTGGGCCTTCTAGTTACTAAGTTTAAAAGTACATTGATTAACACATTGAACAGAGAAGGATTAAGGACACCTCCCTGTGGAGTGACAAGTTCAAAATCTTTCGT
Source organism: Procambarus virginalis (assembly GCA_020271785.1). Taxonomy (NCBI): domain Eukaryota; kingdom Metazoa; phylum Arthropoda; class Malacostraca; order Decapoda; family Cambaridae; genus Procambarus; species Procambarus virginalis. Next base: position 32,240,924 of record WNGS01160430.1, on the reverse strand, counting down.
TACACTCATATGCCCTTGGAACAGTGCAGATGACTTCCTGTTGGATAGATAGCCTCTTATCCACCTCTTATCCATCCTCCAACATTCATTTTAGCAAGTTCGCTCAGAATGACGTGTGGGTTAGCAATGTCAAAGGCTGACTTAAGATCTAAGAAAGTGGTATATGACCTATCAGTATGCAGGGTGAGGAATGTGGTAATACAGTGATGTACACTCTTTACATGCGTAAAGTCATATATCTGGGGAGACAACATGTTACTAATTCTGTAAAGGAGACGGTTGAGAACCATCCTCTCAAGACACTTACAGAGACAACTAGTGAGGGAGATTGGGTGAAAAGCACTCTGCTGGTTTTGTTTAGGAATGGGAATAATAAGACTGTTGGTCCATGACTTTGGAAGATCCCCAGTTACATTGCTCATATTATACAATTCAAGCAAGGGATTCCCTGGAACTAGCAGAAGCATACGCAGTATGCCGTAAGTAACTCCATCCTCCCCGGGTGATGTAGCTTTGCCTTTATGTAGAGCAGAGTCTAGTTCGTATTCAGTAAAAATCATGTCACAGTCATCCTCTTGATGAAGCATGAAGTCAAGGATCCTTGCTCTATTAGCATATCTATTATTTAATTCAATCTGTGTGGGTAGAGGAAGACTGTCAAAGCTGGAAGTTGAGGCCCAAGCATCAACAAGTTCATTTGCTCTGTGCAGAGGATTAGGGTGCGAGATCTCTGCAGCACTTTTCCCTTTGATCTTGTTGATATCCTTCCATGCCCGACTTAGTGGCGTGTGAGAATTGAGACCACTGACAAAAGTTTCCCAATCTGTCTGCCTCAGCTCCACCATACGTTCCCTGGCCTCAGCCAGAGCCGTTTGAAAGAGCTTAATCATTTCAGCAGTGCGGGTCCTTCTATAAGCTAGTGCAATTCTTCTGGCAGTGCGTTTTAGTGCATGCAATTTAGAATCATTATAATAAGCATAAGTGCTATGACAAGTGTAATTTGGGTAACGTGGTCTGGACGATGGATCAAGTGATTCTATAAACTGCTCGATAGTAAATATGAGCTCATTGTTATAATCTTCAACAGATGAAGGCTCGGATGAACTGTACCATTCTGACACACGAGCAACAAAATTCTCTTTGGTCGATGGGCACAGCCAGCCTCTTCCGCTTGAACATTCCGCCGGGAGGATGTGGATCAATATATCTTCCGTATAGCTAATGATGTATTCGCTGGGCCTTCTAGTTACTAAGTTTAAAAGTACATTGATTAACACATTGAACAGAGAAGGATTAAGGACACCTCCCTGTGGAGTGACAAGTTCAAAATCTTTCGTTACACTCATATGCCCTTGGAACAGTGCAGATGACTTCCTGTTGGATAGATAGCCTCTTATCCACCTCTTATCCATCCTCCAACATTCATTTTAGCAAGTTCGCTCAGAATGACGTGTGGGTTAGCAATGTCAAAGGCTGACTTAAGATCTAAGAAAGTGGTATATGACCTATCAGTATGCAGGGTGAGGAATGTGGTAATACAGTGATGTACACTCTTTACATGCGTAAAGTCATATATCTGGGGAGACAACATGTTACTAATTCTGTAAAGGAGACGGTTGAGAACCATCCTCTCAAGACACTTACAGAGACAACTAGTGAGGGAGATTGGGTGAAAAGCACTCTGCTGGTTTTGTTTAGGAATGGGAATAATAAGACTGTTGGTCCATGACTTTGGAAGATCCCCAGTTACATTGCTCATATTATACAATTCAAGCAAGGGATTCCCTGGAACTAGCAGAAGCATACGCAGTATGCCGTAAGTAACTCCATCCTCCCCGGGTGATGTAGCTTTGCCTTTATGTAGAGCAGAGTCTAGTTCGTATTCAGTAAAAATCATGTCACAGTCATCCTCTTGATGAAGCATGAAGTCAAGGATCCTTGCTCTATTAGCATATCTATTATTTAATTCAATCTGTGTGGGTAGAGGAAGACTGTCAAAGCTGGAAGTTGAGGCCCAAGCATCAACAAGTTCATTTGCTCTGTGCAGAGGATTAGGGTGCGAGATCTCTGCAGCACTTTTCCCTTTGATCTTGTTGATATCCTTCCATGCCCGACTTAGTGGCGTGTGAGAATTGAGACCACTGACAAAAGTTTCCCAATCTGTCTGCCTCAGCTCCACCATACGTTCCCTGGCCTCAGCCAGAGCCGTTTGAAAGAGCTTAATCATTTCAGCAGTGCGGGTCCTTCTATAAGCTAGTGCAATTCTTCTGGCAGTGCGTTTTAGTGCATGCAATTTAGAATCATTATAATAAGCATAAGTGCTATGACCAGTGTAATTTGGGTAACGTGGTCTGGACGATGGATCAAGTGATTCTATAAACTGCTCGATAGTAAATATGAGCTCATTGTTATAATCTTCAACAGATGAAGGCTCGGATGAACTGTACCATTCTGACACACGAGCAACAAAATTCTCTTTGGTCGATGGGCACAGCCAGCCTCTTCCGCTTGAACATTCCGCCGGGGAGGATGTAACACCCATGGCCCCCCCCCCTAGAGTTCTCACCCAGGGAAGTCTTCTCCAAGAGGTGAGCCCAGATGACCTCCGGATTATCTTGTATGTTGTTTAAAAAAAATCCTGGGTTAGTCTTAGTCAGCATAGTTTCAAGTAGGTAATATTTCTGGATACTCTTGTCAACAGGGTAATGGAGTAGACCCCAGATCCTTATGTGTAAACATACATGGATTTCCCCCTTTTAGCCAGGTCAGAGGTTAGTCACACGTAATTAATAAGTCCTCTCTTGAACAGTGTATGGTGAATGTCAAACAAGTAATGAAAATTCTTCAGTGTTTGTGCACGTGTGGCCGACCTCTTATTTCTTGGTGTAGGTAGCACAATAAATCTTCCCCTCCCCCTCTTGGGTAGTATATAGAGGTCCTGTAGAGACTTAGAGAAATAGAGTGCGTTGCGCCGGGATCGAAAACGGGTCTGTGACGAACATCCACAGCCAGGGGAGAGACAGTGTCCACCGGATGGAGAGACAGAGGTCTTAAGGTAATGTGTGTGATCTCTGAGATTTTGTTCCATGTCTAAATTTCTTAAACTATTGGCCAGTGTTAGAGTAGGATTTATAGTGGTGGTTAGTATAATTTTGGTTTCAATAAACTCATGTTAAATTTCCCGGCTGGTGTCAATTGTTGAATCCTCTTAGCCTTTTGGATATAGTGGCTGACACCCGTCTAATAATTAATGACAGCCATAGAAGTACTCTCCAAATCAAGCAATGTTTCTTGCCTCGTTGCTTGATTTAGTCTCAATGGTCAAAGGCAGATGGTGGCAGCGTATTTATCCTGTGTGGCATTTCCTTGTTGGCAGCATATCTTTTTGGTTCCGGTGTAACCATCATATGTCAGCTCATATTGCAGTGTTCAATAACAGTGTACCAAGTGCATCTGATCAGGAAGTGTTNATATATATATATATATATATATATATATAGATATATATAATATATATAAAACGCTGAACTGTAATGCCAATCCTGACCTTAAAAGCTTCATTGAAGGTTGTAACAGAACTCATGAGCACCACACCAGAAACAAATACCTTTTTGATATTCCAAGAGTACGACTTAGTCAAACTAGAAATGCTCTACAAATCAAGGGACCCAGAATGTGGATTGATCTTCCCAATCATGTTAAAGACTGTACCTCTTTCAACCAGTTTAAGATAAAAATTAAGCACTACCTTATTAACTCCCTGTAACCTACCTTACCCCTATAATGTCAACCCATGTCAGTTATTTTAAACAATGCTGTTTGTCGACCAAATTATATTTTTGCTGTTTTCCTGCCATGTTCCCCCCTTTTTATTTTTATATTTTCTCAACACATTTTATCTTTAATCTCAATTAGTATTAAGTTTTAGTCTTTAGTGTTTTTCTGCCCGAAACGCTTTGCGTAATAGTGGCTTTAGGCATTGTATGTACTAGCTCTATCTATAAATTCATCAATATTATGTATCACCCCTTGTATGTATGTACTTTACCCAAATAAACATTTGAATTTGAATTTTGAATCAAAACACAGTCTCTGACACCTGATCACGCCATGACATTTAAACCACCACCAAGCTCACAAATACGTCAACATCAACCAGCATTACACCGTCTAACATACTCTGTCAGATGTAACAACTAAATTTGTGAATTCAAGAACTAATCTATTATATACACAGTGTTAGTACGAGAAAAACGTTACTTACATTCGAAGCCGTGCATTAAAATGGCGAGGATCTTGTACTGCAGCTCCACACTGTGTGTTCGTTTGCGTATGATGAACGTGTGACAATTTACTAAAACAATTATTTAATTATTCTTATCCATTACTATTTTTAGGTTACATGAAATTTCCAACTTATTTGCACACAATAATATAATTGCATTGTCATACCCTTATATATTATGAAAAATACGATGCCATGAACTAAAAGTCGAAGTGGAAGTCATTGGCCGAACGTATTAGTCACTTTTTCTCACAAACGAGAAGAATAACAAAACCACAGAGTATATAAGTATTCAGTACAGTAAAGTCAATTTTATTCAGGAAAGTACATACATAGTTGATTTACAAACATAATGTTGGATTTATAGATAGAGCTAGTACATACAATACCTAAAGCCACTAGTACGCATAGCATTTCGGGCAACCGGGCAGTATACTAGTATATAGTATAGAATAGCATATATATTATATATATATAGGGTACAAATACACAAATCACAGTACAAAAAGCACATTTAACATACTGTCTATCATACAATTATCACAAATACAAACAATTTGATGTGGTAAACTACTTTACTACTAATTTAGAAACTGTATGTTGACCAGACCACACACTAGAAGATGAAGGGACGATGACGTTTTGGTCCGCCCTGGACCATTCCCAGGTCGACTTGAGAATGGTCCAGGACGGACCGAAACGTTGTCGTCCCTTCACCTTCTAGTGTGTGGTCTGGTCAACATACTTTAGCCATGCTATTGTCTCATCGCCTGCATAGAAACTATGATTGTGGTTGATTTCAAACCCATTGATAATGTGGCGACTTATGCTGAATTTTGTAACTAGATCATCAATATTGTAACTTGCTTAGCTAAATGTATTGTGGGGTTGAGTCCCTGAGCCCATATATGTGCCTCTGTAACCATTCCACTACCACCCACAACATGGCTATGGGGTGCAAAAAGGAGGGCAAAAACATAAGAACAAAGGTAACTGCAGAAGGCCTATTAGCCCATACGAGGCAGCTCCTATCTATAACCACCCAATCCCACTCATATACATGTCCAACCCGCGCTTGAAACAATCGAGGGACCCCACCTCCACCACATTACACAGTAATTGCAGCCCTGCTAATCAGGGCCCTAATCAACAACCCTGTTACCAAACCAGTATTTACCCAAGTCTTTCCTAAATCTAAACTTATCTAATTTATACCCATTATTTTGTGTTCGGTTTTGTGTTGATACTTTTAATTCCCCTAATAATATCCCCTTTATTATGTCCATTCATCAACTTGTAAACCTCTATCATGTCACACATAACTCTTCACCTTTCCAGTGAATGCAATTTAAGCTTTGTTAATCTTTCCTTATATGACAGGTTTCTAATTTTGGAAATTAACTTTGTCATTCTGTGCTAGATACATTCAAGTGAACTTATATCCATTCTATAGTACGGCGACCAAAACTGAACTGCATAATCAAAATGGGGCCTAACCAGAGCAAGAAATAATTGATTGATTAATAAAGATTAAGCCACCCAAGAGATGGCGTGGGCATGAATAGCTTTAAAGAGCAAGATACAGCCGAAGAACAACACCAGGTGTCTTGTTATTAATGCTTCGATTAATAAATCCCAGTGTCCTATTTGCCTTATTACGAACATTCATGCATTGATCTTTTAGTTTTAAATTCTTACTAATCATAACTCCAAGATCCCTCTCGCAATATCCGACTTCGCAATCTCAACAGCATCTAGCTCATATCTTGTAACTCTATCATCATTACCTAACCTCAAAACTTTATATTTATCAGCACTGAACTGCATCTGCCAATCTTTTGACCATTTTAAAACTATATTTAGATCGACTTGAAGTGATAGTGAGTCTTCTTCTGTGTTTATTTCCCTATCGATTTTTGTATCAGCAAATTTGCAAATGTTGTTACTCAAACCTGAATCTAAATCATTTATGTATATTATAAACAACAGAGATCCTAGGACAGAGCCTTGAGGTACTCAACTTACAACATTTTCCCACTCTGACTTAACCCCATTTATACTAACTCTGTTTCCTTTGTCATAGCCATGCCCTAATCCAACATAATAAATCTACGGTACAGATAGTATGGCTTAGGTTCATATATTAGGGGATTGGGTTGCACTAGATTGCACTGCACTAGAAATTAGGTACTGGGATATCGATATCTATAGCAGGTGGCTGCATGTAATGAATCCCCCAATGGTGAACATTCCAATTATAAACTATGTAAACAAGAGCTGGGACATACTCTCCAACACTATATCTGTAATTGCCCTGTTATCCGTTACTTCAGACCAAGTGGTATGAGGTAGCTTTGAGCTCTGTAATCACTTCATACACTCAGGAAAATTGGAAGATATTCTTGCGCTGTACCAGAGTGTGCTAATGGAGGCTAATAGATCAGCATTGCACTTAATGTTCTCTCCTGATTTTCAGTCAAAGTTGATTCGTTTTTGTATTGAGGCTTGTGTTTTCTACTCTGATTCTGTGTTTGACTAACAATCCTTTGAGATTGGAATATCAGATGAGCTTATAGCTAGCTTTTGATCTACACTGTGTAATCTTTCATATAGAATAGGATAGCAGCTGTTTTTGTTGTTTAAAATTCAGCTACAGCAGCACATTTCTGTGTATATATAAGCAATAGGAGAGGTCCTAACATTTCCATCTTCATGATAGCACGATTGATGTCGGGAGACGTATCGTTTCCAGAGTCTATGTTGACGTGGTTATTTGCAACGATTGCATGTTGTTTCTTAGAGTTAGACTTGATATGAGCACTTGGCAGTCAATGGTGGTGCTTCTTATTTATGATAGGCGAAGTTTGTCAAAGTTTTCTCCTCCATATGACTGATGAGCGGCAATTTTGAGTCGAGGCGCCCGAGTGTGTGCAGCGTCAATGTTGATCAACGGTTGGGCATGGCTTGTGTGTTATTTCTTATAGAGTTATAATTGATGCGAGCACTTAATTGGCGGTCAGAGGTGGCACTTCTTGATAAACAATATATACTCTCGTGATTTAGTTCAGTATAGGATTTAAAGAAAAAACAGCATACCAATGTTATATCACAGAAAACGAATTTATCATAAACTCATGTCTTATAATATGGAAATGCATTCATAATAGATAACAATATGAATAGCCAAATTTCTGTGAATCCCCTACCATGTTGGAATCTGTGGAAATGAATGAGCAAATGTGCTAGCTGCTGAAGGAAACCACATTGATTTCATCTTGGATACAAATGTCCATGGAGATTCAGAAGGGAAACAATTATAGTTGAACATGCAGAGGACTTTAAGAATCTGTGGTGAGGGTGATGGACACAGCCTTGACAACTATACTTTAGAGAATGTAAACATCAAAAAGTCATTAGAAATATGTGTAGAATAATAAACCCTACATTGAGTTAAGGAAAACACCATTTGTCATATAGATATATACTGTTCTTAAAGATTCTCCCATTTTGCACCTGCAAAAAAACATAAGATTTTAAGGGTTGACGAATGTTAATCTTCTTGTTTGATAAACTGTGCACTTGAGACACTTAATAAGAACATGTCAATATTAAGACAACAAAAAGTTTTAAGAATGTTTCACACCACAATCAAGCAAAATTTACAATTTATATAAATTATTTTAGGGAATAATATATAAATTTTATATTTAAACATGATATTAGTGTTTAGTGGCGGCGAACGAATACTTTGCTTTAGGAGGTCAGACCCCACCCTGATCCGGTGCATTATACCGGTAAGAGACGGGAGACCTCTTAAAGAAAGTGCAACCCTCTAGTTCAGGCTCTCCTGCACCCAGCACTGCCGGGTGGATAAATATAGGGCAGCAACGATTAGAGCCTCCTGAACATGCTGTTCAGAGTGAAGGTGCGGTTCCGAGGAACCGACACCACATACAGCAAGATTGAGATAATGAATCTACTATCATCAACCTCTGGGGTAGCACCCATCGACGTCGTTATGGACGTGAATGGGCCCCAAATTCTTTTCAGTAGTGCAGCATCACTAGAAAGCCTATTCACCACGACAACGACCACTGCACTCGAAGCACAGGGCCTAACACTCCTGCCTCCCTACCAGTTCCTGGCAGTAAGGACTATATTCATTCACAGAGTGAGTGACATCATCGCTGAACGACCAGCTTCTGAGATTGTGAAGAGCATAAACACCCAAAACGGATCCCTCTCGGCCATATCGGCCCACCTCATTCAGCAGGATGTAAACAGAAAGTCAACCCTCAAGGTCACCCTCAAGACTCCGGCAGAGGCTACTCTCGCGGCCGACAACGGCCTCAGATGCTGTGGAGTGGCCTGCACACCCCACCAGATCTCCAGGCAGCGATATTTCCACCTGCGTCAGTGCTTTCGGTGTTATCAATACACCCACTGTTCACAAAAGTGCCCAAATCCGAAGCAGAAATGCAGCATCTGTGCTGGGGAACATCATCACAAGACTTGCACAGCTGCCACCAAGCATTGTCTGCTCTGCGACGGTGACCACACAGCCGTCTCTCAAGACTGCCCCAAGCGACAAGAGGAAATCAAGCAAATGACAGAAGCCAGACCAAGAAACTCTACTCCAAAAACGAAGGAATTTAATATTCAAGAACAAGCCTTCCCAACTCTCCCGACAAGTGGCGCCGCGAGCGGCGCGCAACCCAACTACTGGACCAGCAACTCCCGCGCCAGCCAATCACAGCCTGAAACGACGCCTCTGCACCAATCCTCACTCACACCGCCTCCAGCCACCTCTGACAGCACTGTAGCAGCTTTGATACACTTCGCTACTGAACTCTCAGGAGGAGATCTCCGACAACGGTACAGAATACTAAATGAACTATACAAGGCAAACAATCTTCCCACGTTCGTGATTCCAGAGGCCATGTTTACTGCTGGCTCCTCTCCACCAAAGCCCGACCCCGTTCCAGAGACGCCTGTCAACCTGGCCCCTACAACTCCAGATACACCAGCGACTACATCTGATATCGTGGCATTGCCGCCAACTTCTCCTGCAAGTTACACCACGTCTTCTGATGACTCGAACGCCTATGTTGAAATTGAAGCACAAACATCACCCCCAGCACCAGAGACCGCTGCAGCACACTCACCACCCTCAGCCCAGGAGACAGATTGTGTAGAAACTCCAGAAATGGAAACTCCGGAAATAGCAGCAGTGCGTCAACAGCGTGAAAGGAATGCAGTCGGATCGCCCGAGTTCAGACGGTTCTCCAGCCAGATGTACAACATGACGGCAGACATCATGAAGCAGGCCTACCCAGAAAACACATACAGTTTACATAACAACGTAATCTTCGAGGAATGCGATGAGTCTACACTGTCACCTGACCTCTTCAACAGTGACTACTCCGAGTACAAACATCAGATGATTACAAGAAGCATGAAGAAATAGCTAAGAAAGAAACCAACCAACTGAGGGCAGCCGCTCTCTTCCCCTCTTTAGGGGGATGGGGACCTAATTTTGCTCGTTTTGAGATGGTGGTACCTGACGGAAGACACACTCCACACACCAAGATGAAAGAAAACCTGCCACTGCCGCCTTCCAGACCCGTCTCCCAGCCTAGCCAGATATGGGATTGATACAGCATCGACACTCTGACAAGCAGCTGGGTCTAGCCCTGGCACTTTTTCTCTTCAACTAAAGCATTTCCTCTCACCGACTTCTCTTCAGCTGTCCCCACTTCAAGGCTCGCCACAATGGGCATTCTTCTCCTGTATTATCGGATCGGATCGGAATGCATAAGGAGTCAAATTGTGTTAAAAAGAGCGATTTTTAGAAACTTTGGAAAACTGTTTTTTTCTGATCATAGAATAACTAAATGTATTTTTGAAGGCTTCATACAGCCATTAAATATCATTCACAATTTATTAACGAATAATTTTACAAAAAAATAAAACACCATAAATATTATATTTAAACATGTAAAAACTATTTGTAATACATTAGGAACAAAATAGTTATAGAAAAAACATTTATTATAAAATCTATGTGTTTGGATTTTTGGATAAAAGTTTCTCAAATGCTCACCTGCACCATTCTCAATGCAAGTTATTTGTACACCTATGGGAAGACTTAGATCAAAGTTTTCAAACCGTTTCATGTTTGTTGCGTGGAGGCTGACTCCATACACAGCTTTAAGTGTAGATATGATAGAGCCCAGTAGGATCAGGAACCTGTACATTAGTTGATTGCCAGTTGAGAGGCGGGAACAAAGAGCCAGAGCTCAACCCACCTCAAGCACAATTAGATAAGTACACATGCCACTAAGCTAGTCCCAGAACTAAGAGGCATGAGTTCAGTCCGTTCTCGCACTTGCTTATAGTCAATATTGGCTTATGTAATAAGTGCATATGTGACATACTAAGTGATTATAAATATTTTAGTTTACCTTGAAAAGCTTCATAGAAACCCTGACCTCACTTAACCTTCTTAGTATGTTAAGATAAGCATCTTATTGCTTCTTAATTATAATTATTACTTAACCTATACCGTTGATAGGTTAAGTAATAATTGTAATTAAGAGGCAATAAGATGCTTATCTTAACATACTAAGAAGGTTAAGGTTAGGTCGGTGTTCTCTATGAAGCTTTTCAAGGTAAACTAAAATATTTACAATCAATTAGTATGTCACATATGCACTTATTACATAAGCCAATATTGACTATAAGCAAGTGCGAGAACGGGTTGATGAGTTACAAGGAAAGGCTGCGGGAAATTCATCTCACGACTCTGGAAGACAGAGTAAGGGATGATCACTACTGTTATGATCTCAGCCTGCAGGAGAAACGAGTCTCACCCTTTGAGAGTTATTCAGCAAGCCTGACCTAACTGGAAGGTCCAGGAATTATAGAGGCGATAACACAGATGTAAAATAGTGTGTTGAATTTATATAAAAATTTGAGAATATGGGCAATGAACTAGAAAATAGATAAATGACCAGTTAGGAGATGTGGACAAGTTACTGGAGGCATGAGGCTCGCTTGTGGAGGGCGATGACCTCACTTGAGGCCAGACATCGCAGGGGAGGAGCCGCGCTTCGTTGAGCTCCCGCCAGGAGGGAACCCCTAGTGATATTATCTCCAAGAGAAGAGAAGGTGCAGACGTTCCAGCTGTTGAATCGAGCTGAAGACGTTGTGGTCTCGAGTCCTGGACGGCGAGGAGAGAGTATTAAGCCGCCCAGTGACAGTTTTGTGGGCTGTGACAAGCGCCCTGGTCAGACGTTGTCAGAGGGAGAAGCGCCCTCGACCAGATAATCTGTGGTAAGCCCGATTTAAGCCAGTTCATAGTGTTTGCTTGTAGTTGGTCGTGTGCCCAGCGACAGTAGCGATGTTTATTTTCAAGTTAGAAATGTTTTCATATGGCAGAAAGCCTAAAATAAGAGAGTGAAGTGGGAGGAGCGCGGAGCGACGTCCGTCTTCTCTGAGCGCTGGCGGGCAACTGAAGGAGCCCGGCTCCTGAGGGAGGAGGCCCCTCCCAGCGTGAGTGAGGCTCGCCCAGCGAGGTGGCGCATGGACTCGCCCACGGGGGAGTCCACTCTCATTAAATGTAGAAGACAGATAGAGATTGGAGACAAAGTTGTTTGTTATGATTAATTTTGTTTATGTGTTAAAAAGGGAAACAATTTATTGGAGTGCAAATGGGTTGCAGGTTTGTCTTTGGGGAAGAAGTTGCTGAGGACTTGGAAGCCAGCACAGAGGGAGTGGTTGATGAGACTCCAAGGCAGGGGAGGAGAGGACCCCGAGCTATGAAGAAGCAGTGAGGAGGAGTGTCACGTGCTTCTGCAGAGGTGGTACAGTGCCACAGTTATTCGAGGAAACTTATGGTGCAGCAGCCAGGAGAGCTGTGGATGATCCTAATAGGAGTAGGGAGGCACCATAGTTGTTCAAGGAATCTTCATGGTAGCAGCCAAGAGGAGCTGCAGAGGATTCTGGTGTTTAAGCCCTGAGGAACCTGAAGTTGTCAGGGAGGTGAAATAGTTCTAAATGATCACTTGTATGGAGGTGAGAGTGTTTGTCATTAGCGTGAACGACGCAGTGAGAGGTGAGTGATCGTTTGCCATTTATGTGCCCAGAAGTGTATATTGAAGTCTAGAGCTACAGACGTAGGCAGGAGTACCTACAGATATATATGTATTCTAAGACTGATAGAATGAATCGTTGTGTGGCACGGATCATTTATACTGATATATATATATATATATATATATATATATGTATGTTATTGCTTTCAAATGCTGATTTGCCTTATATGTGTTTATAGGTATATATATATATATGTATACATTCTCTTGATGGTGGTGTAACATTATATTGTAAGACTTAATCTACTTGAGGAGGTTGATAATATTAGGTAATACCAAGAGATAGGATACCACTTAGCAAGCTGAGGATAGTTCTGATGGTGTTGGAGTGCAACCTGATTATAATAGTACAGAGTATAGCATTCATCATTATTATTATATGTATGCGTATATTGTTATGTACTTCGTCCAGTAAATGTATTCAAATTTGCTGGTGTTTGCACTTGTCCCAGTGAGGCTTCCCAGGAAATAGTAAAGAAGGAGAGAGAGAGCAAGAAACAGGAACCACTGCTGTGGACAGGGTAAGACAGAAGTCTAGGAAGACAAAGGGGATTGAGGAGGTCATATTCCATAAGGAGAGAGTGGGGAGTCACAGCGGCTCGAGTGGGTGTGTGCACGTGACAACAAGGCTGCGTGTTGGAGCCGCATCCCCTAAACGTGTGACGTTGAGCCCCTCTCCAAGAGCCAGAAGTGCCTAGTGTGATCTCCTAGTGAAATATGAGCATTTGTCGAGTTGTGGGTTGGGTGGTCCATCAGCGGTAACACCACCAAATCCACCACCGCAACACTACCTACAAAATTCTCAGGGGAATTGACAAGGTAGATAAGGATAAACTGTTTAACACGGGTGGTACATGAACAAGGAGCACACAAGTGGAAACTGAGTATGCAAATGAGCCATAAGGATGTTAGAAAAAAAAATTTCAGTGTTAGATTAGTTAATAGGTTGAATGCATTAGGCAGTGATGAGGTGGAGGCTAACTCCATACACAGCTTTAAGTGTAGATATGATAGAGCCCAGTAGGCTCAGGAACATGTACATCAGTTGATTGACTGTTGAGAGGCGAGACCAAAGAGCCAGAGCTCAACACCCACAGGCACAAATAGGTGAGTGCACACCCCTCTCTCTCTCTCTCTCACACACAGATTCATTTCTCTCAATGTTCGATGATGCTGCCAAAATTATGAGAAAGATTAAGACAGAGGAGGACTGCTTGAGGCTTCAAGAAGACCTAGACAAGCTGAAGGAATGGTCGAACAAATGGTTGTTAAAGTTTAACCCAAGCAAATGTAATGTAATGAAGATAGGTGTAGGAAACAGGAGGCCAGATACAAGGTATCATCTGGGAGATGAAACTCTTCAAGAGTCAGAGAGAGAAAAAGACTTGGGGGGGTGGGTAAATATCACGCCAGACCTGTCCCCTATAGCCCATATGAAGAGGATAACATCAGTGGCATATGCCAGGCTGGCCAACATAAGAACGGCATACAGTAACTTGTGTAAGGAATCATTTAGAACTTTGTATACCACATAAGTCAAGCCAATCTAGGAGTATGCAGCCCCAGAGTGGGGTCCATATCTAGTCAAGGATTAGACTAAACTGGAAAAGGTTCAGAGGTTTGCCACCAGACTAGTACTCGAGCCGAGAGGTATGGGCTACGAGGAGAGACTAGAAGAATTAAACCGCACTTCGCTGGAAGACAAAAGAGTTAGGGGGGACATGATCATCACATTCAAGATTCTCAAGGGAATTGATAGGGTAGATTGTTACAACCCTCGAGACTTAGTAAGGTTCTTTTCTCGCAATGATCAAAGTATAAGAAAATCGGCCTTGCCAAAAAGTGTCTAGGGTATAAATAAAACACTGCATAAACGGGAAAACAATATAACTATGGTAAGGGTGACACAATATAACATATAAATGGTAAAAATATAACAGCCAGAAATATTCTTCAGCATGCAATAATATCAATGAAAATCCTTAATAAACACAGACCATCGCTTAAAACACATGAATGAATAAATGGTGTAGCACAATTAGTCATACCAAGAGAATTAACCGAGTAATGAGCTAAATAAACAATATCCCCTGACCTAACTTGTACACATGTCTCCTCTCCACGCATTTACCCACGCGTCTGACTAAATCCTGGCTCGCAGAAGAGGCGTCCTACCAAACCAACTAAACATCCACATGAACACTTGTGAAACTCAACTAACAAAAGTCTAGTATTAATAACCAATTACTGGGTAATCTTAAGAGTATATAATACTGTTACATTACTCACTAGAATTGAATGGCAAACAATAATAAGAATTAATCAAGGTTGAAATATAAACGCTAGCTTGACAACCAGCCCAACTCTGGACACATCCAAATATGGTCATCCCCCACACAGAAGAAACCACACTCCCTCCAACAGGAAATAACTTGCACAAGCCTCATACAATAATAATGCAACTCAGGCACACTACAGCATGTTACAACATACAATAGTCTATAATCATACAATGTCAATTGTATATACAACTTGATACTATACTAATTATAGAATAGAACAATAAGTATTATAAGCATCACGATAATGTTAGAATCCATGTGTGATTCGTAACATCCTTCCCGGCCCCTAAGAAAAAATGAAATTAACTGAAGGTTGATTTTATCTTTTGACTGCATGAAATATAACATGAAAATACAACATGAAGATACTTCAACAAAAGATGAAAGTAGAAAGCAATAAAATTTCACAGTAAAAAAAAAAAATTACGTGCATCTTATGAATATAGAACACTACATATTATGGCACTGCAACAGGAAATCCTCTGGACAAAGCATCAGCAATAACATTTTGCCTCCCAGGAATATGATGAATTACAATATTGAATTCTTGCAGAATCAATGACCATCTGAGTATTCTCTGGTTTATACACTTCAAAGAGTTAATGAATGTCAATGGATTATGATCTGTATATACTACCACTTGATTTCCTGACAAGTATGTCTCAAACTTCTTAACTGTCAATATCAAACAAAGTGCTTCTTTCTCAACTACAGAATAATTAGTTTTTGTCCTGTCAAATTTACGAGAGAAATAATATACAGGATGTTCTAACTCGTCTGGTCCTACTTGGAACAGAACAGCACCTGCTCCTAGATCTGAAGCGTCTATGTGCAGAATAAAAGGTTTATCATACTGTGGACTAGCTAGCACAGGTGAGGTTGAGAATTCCTTTCAACTTCTGAAAAAAGTTCTGACACTCCTGCGTCCACTTAATTTTACCTGTTTCCTTAGAAGATTTGTTATAGGTGCAGCAACAATGGAAAAGTTTTTACAATATCTCCTATAATACCCACACATCCCAATAAATCTCTGCACAGACTTCTTATTTGTTAGTACTGGGTAATCCACAATTGCCTGGATCTTGTCTTGCAATGGGACTATCCTACCTTGTCCGACCTCATGTCCTAAGTACACTATGGTTCCTTTAGCCCAACTACATTTCTTCATATTCACAGTCAAATTAGCATGTTGTAACACAGTAAACAATTTCTTTAAACTGGACATATGATCTACCCAACTCATACTGAAAATCACAATGTTATCCAAATATGCCCTACAGTCTGGCACATCCTTCAACAAAGAATTCATTAATTTCTGAAAAGTTGCTGGAGCATTCCTTAATCCAAACGGCATTACATTGAACTCGAAAGGTCCATCAGGAGTGATAAATGCTGTCACTTCCCTTGCAAAATCGGTAAGTGGGATCTGGTGATACCCCTTAGATAAGTCCAATTTAGATACAAACTTAGCATGACCTATAGTATCGATACAGTCCTCCAATAAAGGTAATTGATACACATCAACTACCTTTACCTGGTTGAGTTTTCTATAATCCACTACTAATCTCCATTTATCCTCTGGTCTTGGTACTACTAAACACGGTAAACTACAGGAGCTCTGACTGGGTCTAATGAACCCATGTCGAAGAAGATAATCGACCTCCTCCTGGATGATACGTCGTTTCTCGGGTGTCACTCGATGAGGGTGTAGCCGAATTGCAGTTACATCTGTCAGGTTAATGTCGTGAGTAATGAAAGAAGTTTAAGTGGGGACCTCCCCAAACAAGTTAGAGGACATCTCCAAAAGGTCCTGGAACTCTGCTCTCTCCTCATCCTGCAAATGACACAACTCCTCTTCCCCGGAACTGGAATAAGACAAACAAGGATTACCATCTTCCACTGCAACACTCGACTCTTCAGGATTTACCTCCTCAGCAACACAGCAAGCCACAATACTAGGCCCACAATAAGCCTTCAACCGGTTCACATGTACACTCATGGTCTGACGTTTCTGTTGGGGATGGCAAACTTTGTAAGTAACTTCCCCAAGACGTTTTACTACTTGATACGGTCCTGAAAATTTGTGACATGGAAGTACCCACACGAGGCTTCAAGACCATTACCAAATCTCATGGCTCAAAAACTCTGAGCTTGGCTTTGAACCTCTTCTCATGTTTCTTCTTCATTACCTGTTGTTGTTCCCTTAGATGTCGTAAGGCCAACTCCCTCGTTCTGGACAGCTTGCTCTTTACATCCGTCAGGTAACGCTCACTCTGCCTGGCTGTAACAACTCCTAACATTTTCTCATGTAACATTTTTAAAGGTCCTCTCACCTGATGTCCAAAGATAAGATCAAATAGAGAGCAGCCTAAAGCACTGTGCAATCCATCTCTAGTGGCAAACAAAACAAATGGTAAATTATCGTCCCAATGTCTGAGTGAATTTTCCCCAGTTGCTTTCAACATTTTCTTGAAAGTTTGGTGGAACCGCTCGATTCCCCCTTCACTCTGAGGATGGTATAGACTGGAAAAATTATGCTGAATACTAAATGAATTATAAAAGGTTTTAAAGGTGGTGGAACAAAAATTGCTCCTATTATCAGTTTGAATTATATGGGACATACCAAATAGAGAAAAATCGTTCCAACTGCCTTATAATGGTAGAAGCTCTATTGTTACGTAAGGCATATGCTTCAGGGAACCTGGTGGTCATACATAAACTTGTAAACATTTACATATTTCCAGATTTGGTACTGGGTAATTGTCCGACACAATCCAGTACCACATGAGTAAAAGGCTCCTCTGGCACTACAATAGGATATAATAGTGCTCGTGGCACAGTCTGATTAGGCTTACCAACAGTTTGACACACAACACAATTGTGGCAATTTCTGACCATCTTTTTTTAGTTTTGGCAAATAGAAAAATTTAGATCTTATGATACATACTGGTAATGCCTTGATGGCCTCCCATCAGGTCATCATGGGCAGCTTGCAATATCTACTCCCTATACTCTGTTGGCACAACGAGCTGGGTTTTAGACTCACAATCATCTGATGAGGGAGTTCTTGATGATCTCCATTTTCTCATCAGACAACGATCATTGAAATACCAACCCGTACTCTCCTCCAAATTATCAATGGAGTCGGCTGCTCCTGCATAACACTCAGCTAGATTGGGATCAGTACTCTGTAACTTACTCAAGGTCTGGAACTCAACAGCTGGAGCGAGCGGGTAAGGAACTGGTACCTCGGCCACCTCTTCCAGACCATCTGGGTCAGAATAAATGAGGGCTTTGGCACCGGCCTCACTCTCGACATCTACGTGAGCTAAAAATGTATCTTCAAGGTCCACCTCCACCTCCCTGTCTGAAGGGGTCCTGGCCTCGAGAACATCCACCTTGGTAGTAGCAGGACTTACCACATTCTGCTTACCCATGGATCTGGTCACAACACAGGCTGGATAAATGACACCATCATCCGCATCTGGTTGAGCCAGTACTGCACTAGGGTTAGTGAACATAACAGGACAATCGGTCCCACTAACTTGTCACTTGTCAAAATCATTACCTACAATGATATCAATCCCAGGGATGGGCAACTGCTCACTGACTGCTACAGTGCACCAACCCGGTGTAATAGAAGAATTCAGGTTAACTTTAATTAATGGTACACGCAGGATATGACCTCCAAGTCCTTGCAATAACACTACCTCTCCAGTGTCTTCTGAGCTAACATCAGTAAGAACATGGCGAGAAATTAAAGACTGGGAAGCACCAGTGTCCCTTAACAACTGCACTGGCTTCCAGGTTCCACTAGTACATAATAAGGTGCCCGAATGTAGGTATGGATCAAAATTAGTCATCCACTTGGGCGTGACTGGAGCAACATTGGCATTAAAGATTTGCAAACCCCTACTCATAATCAGACCAGTTGGTCTCAACTCAGAGTGCAAAGCATAACAGGAATTTGCCACATGACCTCTTCTCCTGCAATGCGTACAATATCTGCCAGTGGTCGAAACAGCCGAACCAACTGCAGGCTTAATCACTACATTACTTGAGGTTGACAACCCTGTCTGTTGTTTCTCAGATTTAGGCTTTACAAGAGAAGGGTTCAGGGGAGAAGGTGAGGTAGCTGGTCGGGTCTGGAAAACATGAATTTTAGGAGCAAAATGATTAGTTTTAGCATTATAATGATTAATAGGTGCTCTAAAAGGCATTTTAGTAAGTAATTCATGCTCATCTGCTAGCTTGGCTAGTTTCATAAGATCAGTGTTTTTTTTATTTTCTGCCATAAACAAAGCTAATTTCTCTGGTAAACATCCCAATACTTCCTCAGATACTATGAGGTTTCTCAAAGTCTCAAACTCTACAATATTAAGTGCTTTAACCCATCTATCAAAATGATTTAATTTAACCCGTACAAAGTCAGAAATAGTCTGGTCATGTGATCTCTTTAAACTTCTGAATTTTTGTCTATGTGCCTCTGGGATCTGCTGGTATGCATTCAAGACGCTCTGTTGACCAAATTTAAAATGGAAAGAATTCTCAGCAGGCAAAGATGCAAATACCTCCTGAGCTTTACCCTTAAATTGTCCTTGCATAATGGCAACACATTGATCCACAGGCCAGTTCATGCTGACTGCTAATTTCTTAAAATGCAAAAAAATATTTCTGGATCTTCCTCGTTAAACTTAGGTAAATCTACATGTTTACTGTACTTGGAAGAACTATTTGTACTCTCTGGATTATTACTAGTGTTACCCAGCCCTGCTGCAACTCTCTGCTGTTCCAACCTGTTATTATTTTCAACCATACTCTGCTGAATTTCTAATTGATATTTCTTTGTTGCCTCAAGTTGCAACTGGGCTATTAAACGACAATTTTGTGCCTCAATCTCCAACCGTCGAGTTTCAAGCTCTCTCTGTTGAGCTTCAACCTCTAATATTTTCTGTTGCTTTTGAGCTTCAATCTCTAACATTTTCTGTTGCTTTTCAAATTCACATTCCTTTTCTCGAGCCTCAATCTTAGCATATGCTACTTGCGCTTCTAACTCAAGACGCCTTAACGCAATCTGGTCACTAGTCTCCTCTCGTACCTCATCCAGAATCTTTTCTTCTAACTCACCATTCTGGAAGTGCTGGCTGCGCCACCAGAGGGTGCAGACGTAGAGCTCTGGCTGTCAGTGGTCGTCTGACGTTGCTGAGTGGCGGTTGCTGTGGGGGGTTGTGGCGCTCCCGCTAGTCGGGGCCCCACCTGCCAGTATGGACGAGGCTGGTACTAGCCGTATTCACAGAATAGACACAGTGCGGCTGAATTTTCTGCTGATGTGGACTGGCCCGTTGTAGAAGTTGCCCTCCTCGACGTCCTCCATGTTGACGTCCCCGAGCTCCTGGGCCTAGAGAAGTTGTCGCCCACCCGTGTTGCAGTGTCATTCGCCACGTCACTGGTATACCGGGAGTTTGTGGCTCGCTGGAATGGCCACACGCTTCCTCTTCCGGCTTCGGCTGTGTCCGTCGAGATCTCGGATCCCTTGGGGACATTAACGTTTGTGAGTATTCACGGCGTGCCGGTGACCTTCCCCGAGGCAGCCCTCATGGCCTTGTTTACGCGGTTTGGGTCGGTGGTGAAGCACCGGTTCAACACTTTGAGTGCGGGCCGACTGAAGGGGGTCCGGCTGGGTTCCCGCACGCTTGTCATGTGGCTTACAGGCCCTATACCGTCCAGGGTCTCGTATCGTGGGCTGTCTCTGAGGACTTTCTATCAGGGGCAGACCCGAACGTGTTTCCGGTGTGGTGCTGAGGGCCACGTCGTGGCCAGTTGTGACACTCCTCGTACAGAAGCCCCTTCAGTTTTCCTAGAGGATGATTTTCCTCGCTTATCTGTGCGTGTGGACTCCCCGGCGGATTCTCGCTCTGTGCAAGTGCCTGGTGTGGATCCCGCGGCGGTTCCGGATGTCGCTTCGTCTGGACCGGATGTGTTTGCCCCGCCGGTGAGCTCGGGGGACCTGGGGGCGCTTGTTTCGGACCTTCATCGTTCGATGACTGTGGAGGTGCATCCGCATCCGATGGCCTTGGGGGATGCTGTACGGGTGGTGCCTGCGTCTCCTGCTGGAGGGCATGTGCTTCCTGGGGCTGACGGTGCGGTGGTATGTGTCTCTCCACCCTTCTTCTGCCTCGTCGCCTCTGGGAGTTTCCTCATTGACGAGTCCCTCTTCTATTCTGCATGTTCCGTCGCCCTCCCTGGGTACCTCACGTGTGCTGACGTCTTCCCTTCCGCCTGTTGTGTCTCTTCCTTCTCCGACTCCGGTCTCCGTTCCTGGTGGTGGCTTTTTGCCCCGCGTTGTTGAGGCTGCTGTTCTGCGTGAACGTGCTGCCCCGATTTTGGGGCCGCCTGTCGATGGTTCTTCTGGGACACCGCTTGTAGGAGGTGACAGCTCCGACGATCAGCAGCCTCTTTTTAAGCGCCGTCGCTCGGCTCGGGGTGCGTCACCTCGCCGGTCGTGGGCAGAGGAGCGTGATGCGATGGAGGATGATGCTGTAGCCGACGCTGTGTTGCCTCCTGTGGTGCCTTCTGAGTTGGATGCTGTGCCTCCTGCTGGTGGCTCCCCTTAGTAGGCTGTTGCCCCTGGTAAGAGCGACCTTGTGGTGGTGTTGACAAAGGATGTGAAGCGGGGGCCTCTGCTCCTGTTACGGTTGGTGGGGGCTCTGGGGCCCCTGAGGAGCCACCCTCTGCGGGTCTCGGTGCAGTTCCTGACACCGAACGGTGTGTACGCCCTATGCGGCCTGCCATGCAGTCAGATGTGCTTCCCAGTGTGCGCCTGTGTGTCCAGCGTCCTCGGGGGAAACCCATACCCTTTGTCCTCTCGACCGGCGAGGTGCTCGACGGATCTCCAACAACTGTGATTTTTAAGTGTGATGACTTAGTGCGTCCTGTTCCCTGGTGCCCTTCTACCATCTGGGTTCCACGAGTGCAGTGTTTTGTCTCGGGAGTGCCAAATTCGATGCCTCGGCCTACTGCAGCTCCTGGGTGTCCGATTCCTGACAGTATCCAACTTGTTTGGGAGGCTTATTGTTTACGGTTTCCTGCTCGGGAGTACCCGGAGCAGTATGAGTGATTGGTTTATTGGTGTATTTGGTTTCTGTGTTGTGTGTGATGTTTCCCCGGTGCCTGCGTGCACAGGTGGGTGTCCTAGTCTGTGCATGTGGGTATTGTTCTTGCCACTGCGTGGCTTGTTTTCTTGTAAGTTTTGTGCTTTGCATTTGGTGTGTGTGTTTGTGTTGTGTTTGTGTGCGGTTGTGGGTGTTTGGTGTTATTTCTTTCGTGTTGTTGCGCTCGCCCTGTGTATTGTGTTGGGGTGGTGGGCGGTGTGGTTGTGGATGTCGCTTGTGTGCGTGTGTTTCTTATCTTGTCCTTGGGACATTGCATTATTATGTGTACAGCATTGTTGTGATTATGTTCTTTCTGTATTTCCCTGTTTATGTCTTTACATGTTTTTTTTTTTAATTTTTGTTGTTTCCTGTAGCTTGGTTTTTTTGCCTCTGTGTCGGTGGTTTATGAGGCCTGTTATTGTTATTACTCATATGCACCTGAGTTTGGGTTGTTGGGATGAGCTTGTTTTGTGTTTACTGTCTGTATTTCTGTACTTACGTTTTTTGTGGATGTGACTATTTTATGTTATTTATGTCGTGATATTTATTTGTAACGTACTGTTTTTTTGTTTGTTTTTTGTTGCGTGTGTTTAGTTTGCGTCCGTGTTTCTGTCCTTTGTTATGATTGTCCTGTATGTATGTTTGTTTTCTATTGTCTGGTTTGTATATTGTGTTTTTCTTTTATAAATATGAAATTTTGAATATGTGTGAGTGTCTGGTTTATTCTGTGTATGTTTGTTGTCTCTCTCCATGTCCGTACTGCGTACGTTTGTTGTATGTCCATTATTATGTTTAATTTTGTTTTCGGACTTATGTCCCTGGAGTTTCTAGGGTCTTGTACTGCAATGTTCTCTTTTATGCCTGTGTTTCTGCTTATGTTTTGTTACGCTCTTGTTCTTCTGTTCATGTCTTGTCTATTGTGCTATACTTTGTATATTTTATAAAAATAAAAAAAAAATCGCCATTCTCTACTAAATGGATGACTATTACTCTCAATATTTGTGCCTTAGTCATTTTATTGTTGGCTGTTAATTCTAGCTTATTTGCCATATTTATTAAGGCAGACTTTTTTAGGCTTTTAATTCCCTCAAATTTTTTTATGGAATTTTTGAGTTTCTCCCGTAAATATTTATGATTGTTTTTGCCGCGGTCTCCACGAGTCTGGTATTGGACCGAGTCAGTATACATTTATTGCAAGCAAGCCTAAATAGGCTTTTAATATCAAATATATTACTTTTTTCTCAATTTAATTTCCACACTTAACGTAAATTCATACCTCCCTTTTCAAGTAATTGGGGATTAGCCCCGAGGAACCCATGGTTAATTGATTGGTCCAAACCCCAATTAATTAATTTTTAAGATCGTGAAGGTTTGGTGGTAGCATCAGAGATCCTTGAGCTTGCTAGGGGCCAGTACAGCGTTCTCGTGCGTTGTAGTATCTAAGGCGATAAACCTTCTAAGACTCACGAGGAGTGGACGGAAGGCTGAGAGTAGTGCTCTCGGGTCTTTGAGATAAGTTATTTATTAATAACATCTTTATTGACAAAATTAATTACAATTTTGCCTAATCTGAGGATTTCAATTAAGCCTTATTAAAGTGAGGATAATGCTGGTATTCACTGACACGCAGGATAGAGGGTCATACACAAAACAGTAAGTCTAAACTGTACCTTACCTTGAGGATACCTTGAGGTGCTTCCGGGGCTTATCGTCCCCGCGGCCCGGTCATCGACCAGGCCTCCTGGTTGCTGGACTGATCAACCAGGCTGTTGGACGCGGCTGCTCGCAGCCTGACGTATGAGTCACAGCCTGGTTGATCAGGTATCCTTTGGAGGTGCTTATCCAGTTCTCTCTTGAACACTGTGAGGGGTTTGCCAGTTATGTCCCTTATGTGTAGTGGAAGCGTGTTGAACAGTCTCGGGCCTCTGATGTTGATAGAGTTCTCTCTCAGAGTACCAGTTGCACCTCTGCTTTTCAACGGGGGTATTCTGCACATCCTGCCATGTCTTCTGGTCTCATGTGATGTTATTTCTGTGTGCAGGTTTGGGACCAGCCCCTCTAATATTTTCCACGTGTAAATTATTATGTATCTCTCCCGCCTGCGCTCAAGGGAATACAGATTTAGGCTCTTTAGTCGGTCCCAATAGTTTAGATGTTCTACCGAGTGGATTCTAGCAGTAAAGGATCTCTGCACGCTCTCCAGGTCAGCAATTTCACCCGCAGTGAAAGGGGCTGTCATTGTGCAGCAGTACTCCACTCTAGAGAGCACAAGCGTTTTGAAAAGTGTCATCATCGGTATAGCATCTCTAGTGTGAAAAGTTCTTGTTATCCAACCTGTCATTTTTCTTGCAGTTGTGACGGCTACTTTATTGTGTTCTTTAAAGGTAAGGTCTTCCGACATGAGTACACCCAGATCCTTTACATTGCCTTTTCGTTCTATGTTATGATTTGCCTGAGTTTTGTACGTGGTTTCAGTTTTTATATTTTCATTCTTTCCATAGCGCATGAGCTGGAACTTGTCTTCGTTAAACACCATATTATTTTCTGTAGCCCATAGAAAGACCTGATCTACATCTGACTGGAGGTTCGCCGTGTCCTCTATGTTGCCTACTCTCATGAAGATCCTAGTGTCATCTGCAAAGGATGATACAGTGCTATAGGTTGTGTTCTTGTCTATGTCCG
This sequence comes from Procambarus virginalis, assembly GCA_020271785.1. Taxonomy (NCBI): domain Eukaryota; kingdom Metazoa; phylum Arthropoda; class Malacostraca; order Decapoda; family Cambaridae; genus Procambarus; species Procambarus virginalis. Next base: position 32,216,308 of record WNGS01160430.1, on the reverse strand, counting down.
ATATAAGGATGAGAAAAAGTACTGGAGCAAGCACAGTACCCTGGGGGACTGAGCTCTTAACGGTTGACGGGTTGGATTTTATTTTGTTGACTATTACACATTGGGTTCTGTTGGTCAGGAAATTGTAGATCCATCTGCCTACTTTTCCGGTGATTCCTTTTGAGCGCATTTTATGGGCAATAACACCATGGTCACATTTATCAAAAGCTTTTGCAAAATCTGTGTAAATTACATCAGCGTTTTGTTTGTCTTCCATAGCATCTAATGCCATATCATAGTGGTCCAGCAACTGCGACAAGCAAGAGCGCCCTGTTCTGAAACCATGTTGTCCGGGGTTATGGAGATGCTGTGATTCCATGTATTTTGTGATCTTACTTCTTAGCACTCTCTCAAAAATTTTTATGATGTGCGATGTTAGTGCTATCGGTCTGTAATTTTTTGCCTCTGCCTTATTTCCTCCTTTATGAAGTGGTGCTATCTCTGCTGTTTTTAGTATATCAGGAATAACGCCAGTATCTAGGCTTTGTCTCCACAGAATGTGAAGGGCCTGCGATAGTGGTTTTTTACAGTTCTTGATGAATATGGAGTTCCAAGAATCCGGGCCTGGTGCGGAGTGCATAGGCATACTGTTTATGGCTTCTTCAAAATCCAGTGGGGATAGGGTGACGTCTGATATATGATTTGATGTTGGTATCATATCCATGAAAAATTCATTTGGGTTATCGATTTTTAGTGCGTTTAATGGCTCGCTGAAGACAGAGTCGTATTGCTTCCTCAGTAGCTCGCTCATTTCTTTGTTGTCATCGGTGAAAGTTCCATCTTCCTTTCGCAGGGGCCCGATACTAGATGTGGTTTTTGATCTTGATTTTGCATAGGAGAAAAAATATTTCGGGTTTCTCTCTATTTCACTGATGGCCTTTTGCTCTCTTTCCCTCTCCTGCGTTTTGTATGATTCTGTAGGTTGAAGCACATGTATATCATGGCTACAATCAATGTTTTAATGTCCAAAATTTGCTTGTCCATTTTAAAGAATGAACAACAACTTTATTTATAATACTTCTAAATTGTATCACTTATGAACCCATCCCTGCCCTTGTGTGGCAGTGCACAATAGAAAGTTGTTTTCACATATTTATACATTTGAGATAAGTAAGCTAAGGTCGTGGACGAGGTAGAATCATTACCCCGTTCAACCTGCTCTCTCACAAGACAGCACATATATGACTTAATGCTTAAAGTCAATATGTTGAATATGAATTAGTATATATGTGGTACATTCCCAGTTACATTTTTTCCAAGGCCCAAAATCTTCCTCACGTACCAATTTACGTCATACAGTACCCGTCCATCCCCGTAGACAGCAGAATAGTCATGATTGGTTCACTTATAATGAAAATTGTAGTTTTCAGGTTCCATAGGGGTTGTGAAATTTACCTGGTATTGTCCATGCTCTTAGAATATTACAGATCAGCTACATCCTATTGAAGGCTCGTAGTTTTGTTTTGAGAAATATTAGTTGTTCTTAGTAAATTACAATAAGGACTATAAATTATTACATAGAATAATAGTGCTTCACCAATCAATATTATATACATTAGTTTGTGCTTTAAAAATCTTTAAAAATGTATTGTACGAATGTTAACAGAAAACGATGTTACGTTGGAATGTCTATAGGGTTGTAGAATGGGTCTGGGTCAAATAACTACCCATAGGATAGGTTTGGTGTCCACTACCGCCTACAGGATGGGTATATGTCCACTAATACACACAGGATGTGTATGGCGTTTACTACACCCTGCAGGATGGGTATGGGGTTCACTACTGCCCACAGGATGGGTTTGGGTGCCACTATCATCTGCAGGATGAGTAAGGGGTCCACTACTTCCCACTGCATGGGTATATGTTCCACTTTCGCCCGTAGGATGTGTGAGGCGTCCACTATACCGCCCACAGGATGGGTATGGGGTCCACAATCACCCACAGGTTGAAAATTGTGTCTACTACTGCCCATAGGATGAGTATGGCCTCCATTGGATGAGTATGGGGTGCACAATAAACTAGCCGCCTTCGGCGGCAACAATCAATCCATTGCCGCCCACAGCATGAGTATAGGGTCCAGGCCGTCCACGGAATTGGTATATGGTTAACTACCACCGACAGGATGGGTATATCGTCTACGACCGCCCACAGGATGGGTATGGGGTTAACTTTTTTATATATACAAGAGTTGTTACATTCTTGCACAGTCACTAGTACGCGTAGCGTTTCGGGCAGGTCCCTGGAATACGACCCCCACGAAGAATCGTTTTTACAACCAAGTACACATTTTACTGTTGAGTTAAACAGAGGCTACAGTTAAGGATTTGCGCCCAGTAAATCCTCCTCGGCCAGGATACGAACCCATGACAAAGCGCTCACCCATAGGTGAGCTCAACTACCGCTCAACTACCACCCATAGGACGCGTATGGGGTTCACTACCGCCCACAGGGTGGGTATTGGATCCTTTACCGACCACAGGATTGGTATGGGGTCCACTAGCACCCACAGGATGGGTATGGAGTCCACTACCACCCACAAGATGGGTATGGGGTCCACTACCACCCACTAGATGGGCATGGAGTCCACTACCATCCACAGGATGGGTATGGGGTCCACTAACACCCTCAAGATGGGTATGGGGTCTGCCGCCTACTGGATGGGTACATGGTCCACTACCGCCTGCAGGAAGGGTATGGGGTCCACTACCACCGACAAGATGGGCATGGGATCCACTACCACCCACAAGATGGGTATGGGGTTCACTACCACCCACAGGATGGGTATGGGGTCCACTACAACCCACAGGATGGGTATGGGGTCCACTAGCACCCACAAGATGGGTATGGGGTCCACTCACTTCCACAGGATGGGTATGGGGTCCACTATCACTCACGGGATGGGGTATGGGGGCAACTACAGCTCAAGGATAGATATAAATCCACTACTTCCCACGGGGTGTAGGTGTTGGGAGTGGTAGTGGTGTTGGGAGTGGTTGGGAGTTACAAGTAGAATGTTGAATTTCACGAAAGAACAAGTATATACTATGTCTAAAGCACTAATACGCACAGAGCTTTAGGCAAGATCTGGGAAAAACCTTAAAAACTAAGATTTAAGAGTAATTGAGATCAACAGCATGAACTGAACTGACATATGTTGACATTTAGGAGATAAGGTAAGTTACAATTCAATTTCTTTCTTTATTATGCATCCTATAAGCATCCCGTGGGCGTTTACCACACAATCTTACGTTAAAAGCCTTGGTCCACATAAGCAGGACACAAGGTTTACACTGGAAGCAAGCTAGGGTAAAGTTCTACTATAACACACTGGAGTCAGCTTAGGGTAGGGGACCACGTGGTACACTGGGACCCCCGTTAGCATAGCAGGTAATATAAAAACTTGTAAATACACTTACTACACCCCAGGTATACTACTCTACACATAGAACGATAGGTATGCCACAATATAACCATAAAAATAGCAAAGAAAACTTAACCAGACGAAGATACAGAAATAAATAAATAAGAGGAGGGAGAGGCACTTCCTTCCACCACAACCAGTCAGCCGAGAAGAGCGTCTCTCGTCTCCTCCTTCGTGGACTCATGCTGCTGGCAGACTGTTCAACTAATCATACCGGCGCCCGATACAAAATTTACTCAGGTTTACTTTACAAATGATTAGACAGTATTAGTAAACATAGTTGGTGCCTATTTTATTATTTAATAATCAACCCCAAGCTCAATCTTTAAATACTCTTCGAGAGACAAGACTAATCTTACGACTGGCAGGGAAGATACGACATATGCCACTTGCAATGCGTTTTTACTCTATAGTAGCTCAATAAGCTCACATTTTGACCTCTGGTTTCCCTCTAAAGAACCCAGAGTCGTAACACTCCTCCCCCCTTCAGAGAAAAAAAAAATGTGACTACTAGAATAGTAGTCATATTTTTTTGTAAGAGTATACAGAATAAAATGGACATCCATGACATAATAGAAAATCAACCAAACAACAATTTCTCTGTCAAAAAAAATTACAAGGGAATTCTCTGAAAGAAAAAACATACACAAAACAAAAAAAAACAAAGGAAGTAAATAAATTGGACACGGGATATTTAATGTCACAGGAGAACCTAAAAAAAAAAATAACTAAAGCATGACATTTGGTATGGCTTCCTGCGGCTCAGATGAATGTTACTCAGGCAAGCGGGACAGAGCGTCGGCTATCAGGTTGAGCCGGCCCGGTAGGTGGATAATAGATAGATTAAAGTCCTGTAGGTACAATGCCCACCTGAGGATGCGTTTATTTTTCTGCTTCATCTGATTCATGAAAACTAATGGGTTAAGGTCCGTGTACACTTCTACTACATTACCTGTGAGGTACACTTCGAACTTTTTGCAAGTTAGCACTAGCGCCAACGCCTCTTTTTCTATCACCAAATAATTGCGCTGCGCCTTGTCAAATTTCACAGAGTAATAATATACTGGGTGTTCCACTTTATCATCCCCAGTTTGCAACAACACTGCACCAGCACCCGAGTCAGACGCGTCAACTTGAATTTTAAACGGACGGTCGAACCTTGGACTAGCAAGCACTGGGGCGGAAGCTAAGATCAATTTCAAGTTTTTAAATGCCTCTGCACAGTCCGATGACCACTTAAATTTAACGGCCTTCCGCAACAAATCTGTGAGAGGAGTGGCCACACTGGAAAAGTTCTGACAAAAGCGTCGGTAGTACGCACACATACCGATAAATCGTTGAATGTCCTTTTTAGACCTGAGCACTGGATAGTCCAGAATAGCACTAATTTTGTCTTGTCGAGGTAACACTTTTCCTTGGCCCACTTCATAACCGAGGTACGTCACTGTGCCTTGGCCAAAATGACACTTTTTAGCATTTAAGGTTAGATTTGCATGTTTCAACACTGTGAACAACTGGCGTAACCTAGCTATGTGGTCAGCCCCATTAATATCAAAGAGCACAATATCATCTAAATACGCCCAACAATTTGGCACATTAGCGAGCAAAGAGTTCATTAGCCTCTGGAACGTGGCAGGGGCATTACGCAAGCCGAATGGTAACACTTGATACTCAAACACACCCTCGGGTGTCACAAACGCCGTTAGTTGTTTAGCACGTTCAGTGAGAGGGATTTGATAGTACCCTCTCGAGAGATCGAACTTAGATACATACGTGGCGTTCCCGATTTCGTCGATACAGTCCTCGAGACGTGGCAACGGATAGGCGTTGTTATGATCTCAGCCTGCAGGAGAAACGAGTCTCACCCTTTGAGAGTTATTCAGCAAGCCTGACCTGACTGGAAGGTCCAGGAATTATAGAGGCGATAACACAGATGTAAAATAGTGTGTTGAATTTATATAAAAATTTGAGAATATGGGCAATGAACTAGAAAACAGATAAATGACCAGTTAGGAGATGTGGACAAGTTACTGGAGGCGTGAGGCTCGCTTGTGGAGGGCGATGACCTCACTTGAGGCCAGACATCGCAGGGGAGGAGCCGCGCTTTGACGAGCTCCCGCCAGGAGGGAACCCCTAGTGATATTATCTCCAAGAGAAGAGAAGGTGCAGACGTTCCAGCTGTTGAATCGAGCTGAAGACGTTGCGGTCTCAAGTCCTGGACGGTGAGGAGAGAGTATTAATTAACACTTTCGCGCTAATGGGACGAGCGTTATCGTCCAATCTTTTAAGTCCTGGATACGAAGCGGACGCACGCGCGAGTCCAACGATAAAATATTTGTATAAATTCCATTTTCTATCCGATTGTGTTGGGGATAGTTTAGAAATGTTCACCATGAAATTTACGTTTTTTCTAATAACCGAAGAGCTTATTAAAGAAAACGGCATGGCAGTGATTCATCTTGGTATAACAATTGTATGGCGCCGATATGCCGCCGCGGGTAACACTTCAGCCATTTCCAACCGTCTTGTGGGTTGGTTGCGACATTGATTCTATATTTATATGCATATGTCCGTATAGAGAATTTTATTGCGGTTCCAATGATACCATAATCAATGATGTAGGATAAATGTGGTCATCGCAATCATTAAGAGAGTGGAAACATTTGTTGCTGTTTGGTGCTCTCGCCAAACAGTTTGGCGAGAGCTTCTGTTTCTGTTTAAACTGTTTCAAACAGTTTCTGTTTGGCAGTATTTTATATGTATGTTCTTATAGAGAATTCTATTGCAAACACAGTGATACCAAATTTAAATACGTAGGTCTACAAATAGTGTCAGGACAGTAAAAAGAGTATACACTTTTCGCCCGTACCGCTTAAGCGCGCGAGACGCCGAAGGCACTTAGGGTAAGTTTTTTTACGCTGCGCCGAAGGCGCTAAAGTGTTAAGCCGCCCAGTGACAGTTTTGTGGGCTGTGACAAGCGCCCTGGTCAGACGTTGTCAGAGGGAGAAGCGCCCTCGACCAGATAATCTGTGGTAAGCCCGATTTAAGCCAGTTCATAGTGTTTGCTTGTAGTTGGTCGTGTGCCCAGCGACAGTAGCGATGTTTATTTTCAAGTTAGAAATGTTTTGGTATGGCAGAAAGCCTAAAATAAGAGAGTGAAGTGGGAGGAGCGCGGAGCGACGTCCGTCTTCTCTGAGCGCTGGCGGGCAACTGAAGGAGCCCGGCTCCTGAGGGAGGAGGCCCCTCCCAGCGTGAGTGAGGCTCGCCCAGCGAGGTGGCGCATGGACTCGCCCACGGGGGAGTCCACTCTCATTAAATGTAGAAGACAGATAGAGATTGGAGAAAGTTGTTGTATGATTAATTTTGTTTATGTGTTAAAAAGGGAAACAATTTATTGGAGTGCAAATGGGTTGCAGGTTTGTCCTTTGGGGAAGAAGTTGCTGAGGACTTAGAAGCCAGCACAGAAGGAGTAGTTGGTGAGACTCCAAGGCAGGGGAGGAGAGGACCCCGAGCTATGAAGAAGCAGTGAGGAGGAGTGTCACGTGCTTCTGCAGAGGTGGTGAAGTGCCACAGTTATTCGAGGAAACTTATGGTGCAGCAGCCAGGAGAGCTGTGGATGATCCAAATAGGAATAGAGAAGCACCATAGTTGTTCAAGGAATCTTCATGGTAGCAGCCTGGAGGAGCTGCAGAGGATTCTGGTGTTTAAGCCCTGAGGAACCTGAAGTTGTCAGGGTAGTGAAATAGTTCTAAATGATCACTTGTATGGAGGTGAGAGTGTTTGTCATTAGCGTGAACGACGCAATGAGAGGTGAGTGATCGTTTGCCATTTATGTGCCACGAAGTGTATATTTAAAGTTTAGAGTCACGGTCGTAGGCAGGATTACCTACAGATATTCTAAGACTGATAGAATGATCAATTGATTCGTTGTGTGGCACGGATCATTTATACTGATATATATATATATGTATGATATTGCATTCAAATGCTGATTTGCCTTATATGTGTTTATAGGTATATATACATGTATACATTCTCTTGATGGTAGTGTAACATTATATTGTAAGACTTAATCTACTTGAGGAGGTTGATAATATTAGGTATTACCAAGAGATAGGATACCACTTAGCAAGCTGAGGATAGAGTTCTGATGGTGTTGGAGTGCAACCTGATTATAATAGTACAGAGTATAGGATTCATCATTATTATATGTATGCGTGTATTGTATATGTACTTCGTCCAGTAAATGTATCCAAATTTGCTGGTGTTTGCACTTGTCCCAGTGAGGCTTCCCAGGAAATAGTAAAGAAGGAGAGGGAGAGAGCAAGAAACAGGAACCACTGCTGTGGACAGGGTAAGACAGAAGTCTAGGAAGACAAAGGGGATTGAGGAGGTCATATTCCATAAGGAGAGAGTGGGGAGTCACAGCAGCTCGAGTGGGTGTGTGCACGTGACAACAAGGCTGCGTGTTGGAGCCGCATCCCCTAAACGTGTGACGTTGAGCCCCTCTCCAAGAGCCAGAAGTGCCTAGTGTGATCTCCTAGTGAAATATGAGCATTTGTCGAGTTGTGGGTTGGGTGGTCCGTCAGCGGTAACACCACCAAATCCACCACCGCAACAGCGTCCACTATGGTCGCCTTGTTGAGCTGCCGATAATCGGTGCATAATCGCCAGGAGCCATCTGGTTTGGGGACCAAAAGGCAGGGCGAGCACCAAGAGCCCTGGCTCGGCCTGATGAGGCCGTGCTGGAGCAAGAAGTCGACCTCCTTACGGACGATGGCCTTCTTTTCCGTACTCATCCGATAGGGTTGAAGGCGAATGGGGGTGTAGTCCGTCAACTCGACATCATGGTAAATGGCATCAGTCTGGGTCGGGACCTCCCCGAACAGACTGGAGAATTCGTCAAGCAACGACTGCACCTCGTCACGTTGGGACATCTGCAAATGGGACAGTCCCTCCTCCACAGCATTCACAGAACTATAATTATTGAGAATGAGATTAGTTGGGTCCCCAGAACAATCATCCCCTCCCTCACTGGAAATGGAGACATTGGTTAGTGCAATGGGCCTGGGGCCCTGGAACTTCTTCAGCCGATTCACGTGTACGAGCATTACCTGTTTACGCTTATCAGAGTGTCTCACTTTGTACGTGAGGTCCCCAGTCTTCTCTGTCACAATATAGGGGCCCTCGTACTTGTGGGACATAGTGCTCCCCAGTCGAGGCTTTAGTACCAGGACAGGGTCACCGGGCTGAAATACCCGCAACTTAGCCTTGGCATCGTTCCGTTCTTTCATATTCTCTTGGGCCTTCCCAAGATACTTTAGCGCCGCAGCCTTGCAGTCCTTGAGTCTCTGGTGGTGTTGCGCAAAGAAAGCCGAACCTTCGGTTAACGTTACGTTCCCTAACAGATTCTCCTGTAACATTTGCAAGGGTCCACGAACTTTATGGCCAAAGACTAACTCAAAAGGAGAGCAACCCAGTGAACTTTGGAACCCCTCCCTAGCAGCAAACAAAACATACGGCAAGTTCTCGTCCCAGAAGGTATGGGAACTCTCGCACGATGTCTTCAACATCTGCTTCAGAGTTAGATGGAACCTTTCAATGACCCCCTGACTCTGTGGATGGTATGGGCTGGAAACCTTATGAGTTATTCCATGGTCCTTACAAAATTGTGCAAAAATATCAGACTTAAAGTTAGTACCATTGTCAGTCTGCACAACCCGAGGCAGTCCAAAAGTGGAAAAAAATTGCAACATACGAGCAACAACAGTCTTTGCTCGGATGTTCCTTACAGCAAAAGCCTCTGGGTAACGAGTCGTGATACACATCATCGAAATTAGATAAATATTACCAGACTTAGTTCTAGGTAGTGGACCAACACAGTCCATTACCACATGAGAAAATGGTTCCTCCGGCACGACAATAGGCTTAAGAGGAGCTTTAGGTGGAGTCTGGTTTGGTTTCCCAACAAGTTGACATGCAATACATGCATTACAAAATTTTGCCACATCGCTTTTCAGCTTGGGCCAGAAAAAGTACTTGCAGATTTTGTGATACGTAATATTAATGCCTTGATGTCCCCCCATAGGATCATCATGGGCAGCTGACAAAACTCTTTCTCTATAGCAGGACGGCAACATAACCTGGTGGACTACCTCCCACTCATTTGACAAGGGAGCACTCTGAGGTCTCCATTTTCTCATCAAAATCCGATCATTGTAGTAGTACCCAGTTGCTGCGTCTACAATTTCCTCCCTAGAGACGGCTGTCTCGTGACAATCTGCAAGACTGGGGTCAGCTTTTTGTAACTCACTCAAGGAGGCGTCCAGGCCTTGGTCAGATGTCATTGGCCGAGGCTCAACAGTGTTCTCCTCCACCTCCCCACTACTCTCGGTAGGCGGGGGTGACAGGCTCTCCACAATGTCCTCGGCCCCGTCATCGAGTCGGGCCATGAATGTGTCCGCAAGGTCCACTGGGCTTTCACCACTCGGAAGGTCCCTCGTGTCCCTGGGATTTACCACCTTGGCAAGCACAGGGCTGCCCTTACATTTAAGTCCCATAGACCTAGTCACCACGCACGCAGGGTACACAACATTATCCTCTGCGGTGGGTGAATCCAGGCAAACCTTTGGGTTAGGCAACATAACAGGCAGTCTGGAGTCCCCTACCTTATCCCCGGCTAAATCATTACCCAATATTACATCAACATTAGGGAAAGGTAGGTACGAAGTGACTCCGACTGTACAAATACCCTTGTGGAAATCAGATTCCAGGGTAACCTTACGGAGGGGTACTGCTCGAGTATCACTAGTGACACCCTCGACCAGTACCACCTCTCCAGTGTCGAGAGTATTGGCACCTTGCAAAGCACTCTCTAAAATTATAGTCTGGATGGCACCGGTGTCTCGGAAGATCACCNATACTGAGTTGCACCTCAGTTCTGGTGCATTTCGTTCGACTCCCGTCCTCAGCTTGGTTGACACTGGCTTCCATCTCTCCAGACCGCCGTGATCGCTATGTCTGGTCGCTACTTGGCGGTCCTTTCTACTCCTTCCTTTCGCCTCTGTCGTGCTTTAACTTTTACCCCCTCCTGTGGTTCCTGTTTCTCTTGCTCTCCACCACCTCCCTCTCCACCACCCCTCTCTGCCCGGTTATCTCGCTTACAGTATTCTTTCAGTTCGTATTTTAATATTATCCTCGTGTTCCTTCTTTGCCCCCCATGGAGAGTCCGACTTCCGCAGTTTTGTACATCCTTAACCTGCATCACTAAAGTATTTACCCCTTCTATGGTTCTGAAGAGCCTTTTCCTTGAGCACTTTTCTTCACACTCCCGTTCTGTTTCCATCTTCCCCGATGGGTCAAAGTCTGTGGATGGTGTGGGCTACTGTTGTTTTTCATGACAGCACTTGTCGCTTGCCTCCGGAGTCTAGCATCATCACAGCAGAACTCTCTGCTGTTCTCTATGCACTTCGTCTCCTGCTTTCTCGTTGTCAATCTACCTTTGTAGTTGTCGTTGACTCCTAGTGCCCTCATGGCTCTCGGTTCCTTTTATCTGGTTCATCCAGTGGTTGTCGAGATACAGCATTGGCTTTCTTATTCTCAGTAAATTTAAGTTGGTAGAGTTTTGCTGTGTTCCCAGCCATATTGGTGTCTTTAAATGAGCATGCGGATGCTGCCGCTAGGGAAGCTGTTCGCTCTAGTCCCATCTCTCATAAAAGTATTCCTTATTCCGACTTTTACCCAGTTATTCATTCCTCCATCCTTACCCGCTGGCAAACTTGTTGGTCTTCTGTTACTGGTAACAAACTGCGTACTCTTATGGGTTTGTCTCCTCATGGCCGTCCTCCTGCCACCTTAACCGGCGGTGGGAAACAGCTTTAGCAAGGTTGCGTCTTGGCCATACTCGCTTAACTCTCGGTTACTTAATGGAGTGCCGCTCACCTCCTTTTTGTCCAAATTGCGTTGTCCCTCTTACAGTCGTGCATATCCTTGGTGAACGTCTTGACGTCCAGGACGAGCGTGTCTCTCGCTTTCCGATCGTCCCTCGCGGTCACTTGTCCCTCGATAGGATTCTTGGTAAATCGGATACTTTTGATATCGTTCACCTTGTGTGTTTGTTCTCGTATTGGCATCCTTGGTGATATTTAGCACCCACTGACAATTCTGCTGTTGGTGGTTATCATCCACACACATGATGGTGCTACATATCCTTCCCAGTTTGGTGCCTTCTTTTGATAATTACTTACTTCCTCCTGATGTTCTTATTTAATATAGATGTGGAAATCACCTGATTGTTTCAAGTGTAGACAGACATGTGAATAAATTTGAGTTTCAGACCACGAAGGAAGAATTGAAACAGGAATTTCCTTAAGTACTTTCGTATTTAATAATACATCTTCAAAAGGATGAAGGATGAATACATCCTTCTGAATATGTATTATTAAATATGAAAGTACTTAAGGAAATTCTTGTTTCAATTCTTCCTTTTGTAGTCTGACGCTGTCATATTTTTAATTTTCGTGATTTACACACATGAAAGAATTTTATTGGATCGGCCATCTCCCCGTTCACCTCATCCTCTAAGCATATAAATTTTTTTAATTTTCAGCCTCATTATCGTGACTTCTGCATTTCAGATATCTTGAGTCCTCACAAGAAACGCAAGACAAATTTCTAAATTTCGTTTACATGAACATCAGGTTTGACCAACTCAGAAACATCAGATTCCAAAAGATTACGTCGACCTTATAAATCGCCTAGGATACAAGGTGGTGCTAAGTACTATATTTTCGTCTTTTGAAAATAGAGCAGCTTAGGGAAGAGATCGTGACTATCTTGCTTAAGACGAAGTGCCTGAGATCTGGATAATATGGTAAAGTTGCTTTCGTGAACTATCAGGGAAAGCCGGCAGCTCTTAACATCTCGGCTGCCTGTTCCAAATATATCGCTAGTGAAGCCGACATAATGTGGTTGTTGTGCGGCGCTGGTGGCGCTCCACTACTGCTGGGTGTGGCTGACAAGCAACCAGCTATCCTGTCAACCTTCAAAGGAAGTCAGACTCTTGAAGACTTTTACGCCCAAATGTTGGCGCAATATGTCCCTTGAACTCCATAGACAACAATGCAGTACATTCGCAGCTGACGTGTTCTCATATTGATGCTGGAGATCCTGCAGGCGTCGCCCCCCACAACACCCGTCACAGGAGCAGGAATTCCGGGAAGCTATGCACGCCAACCCTAGGAGACGCCCATTGCTTAGAAAGCTGTTGCACTGCCTACACGCAAAATTAGGCAAAAATACCTCGACTTCAAATATTCCTTGGAACCAAGGAATAGTAGGAAGCCAAGGAACCGTAGGATTACCTGTCCTAATCCAGTGACCGTCATCCCTGAACAAGAGGAAACGAAATGAACAGCGCTCTCAAAATTATAGCCTGGATTAGGCTATCAAAAACCTAATCCAGGGAATTTATACTTTGAATCGTGTGAACCCTGTACAAAGTGCTATTGGCGTCCTAATCTAGTTACCATAAACCTTGAACACTTCAATTGTTCTACGTAAACACTTAAGAAACACAGATGTGTCAAACCTATTAATTGTTGAATATCTGAAAAATGTAGTCACAAACCAATACTTGTTGGCTCAGTGCCTTTTGATAATTGCTTTTAAATTTTAAAATAAAATGTTTGTCTCTTTTTCCTAATTGTGTAGTTGTTTGTGGATGTTCACAAAGATGTGCTTGCATGGTCGATCTAGGCTCCAAGCTTAGATTGATAGTTATTTGTTTAATGATATGACTAATATCTCATGCTTTTATCATATTTACATATAAAATTTTCAATCGTGCCAGCTTCAATAACTTTTGTCTAACCTGTTCTATTTACTAATACAGAAAAAAAAATCTTTTATAATCTTAACAGAAAAAGAAAAAAATACAGAAAAAAATCTTTAAAATATCTTTTAAACCTCTGAAACTTGTTTCTTCCCCCTCCTCATTTGGCCCATTGGCGCATTGAGGGGACTTGGTGGTTAGCTGCCAGTATGTGATGCTCCATGGGACGGTCCTGTCCTTTTATGGCCTTATTCTCCTACTGCTGTCTTTTTCTTCTCCAGTTGTGCCGGATTGCTTCTCTTTTTCCTTATGTTTTGTTTTTCTCGCCCCTCTTCACCTATCTGTTTGTCGTTTCCTGCCAACCTTTTGCTTGTTTTGGTTATTCTTTTGGACTCTTTCTATTTTGACGCCCGGGTGCTTGGGGAGGCATATGCTTGCACCTGTAAAACTGTAGTACCCAACGTCGAGAGCGAGGGGAACCTTTTATTGTCACTCCTTTCATCACTGAACCCGATCTCAATGGACTGACAGTTCTTAAGGTGGCGTTTGTGGGGCGTATACTCACGACGCACCCCTAGGGGGCCCCAGCACGATCGGTGATAGCTTCTTGTTGGGAGTCCTATCTCTAAATGTGGCTCCATGGTGGATATGGGGGCACATTCGTGAATGAAAGTTTTTCTCTTCGTCCTGATGTCAAATTCTGTTCCTCTTTTACCTTCTCAGGCTCGTCGGGTGGGCGGCTAAACCCCGAGTTGGACAGTGTTGGAAGACCGGGCTCTGTAGCCCCCGCTGCATTGGGCCCTGACCTTGCTCCTCCTTTGAACTTTCTGACTACTCCCCTCGGCTCCCATTCCTCCTCTGTGGTTAGGTCGAGCCCCAAGCCCCCTGTGGTGACCACCTCGTTCCCTGCCACGGCTCAGTCTCTACTTGACTACTGCACCTTTTAACCCTCTCTGTCTGGGGGTTCTCAACGCCATCCTCGACACGGCCGCACTCGCTCGATTCCTTCTATACTGATGCTTATCAGACCTTGTTTGGTCCCGCTTCATGGACTAAATACTTTGATTTCCTCACTCTTGATTCTGTGCCTCCTGACAATTTCTCCCTTCATAGGCGCCTTGTAGATTCCGCAGATGCCTCTGTTACTTTCCACCCCACCCCACCTGTCTCGGTACACTTGTCGTTGCTGCTCCTTCTCAGGATGCAGTATCCCGCTTGGCCGCCTTGTCCTGCCTTGGCGAGCCCCCTGTTTGTGTCCAACAATGCTCGGTTGAATGCCAGTGTTGTCGCTATTCTCCTCCCACCCCATGTTGCTACCGGTGTTCAGAATCTCCAGGACTGCCACGAAGATATTAGTCATATCCTTGATGCCCAGGGCCATTCTGTCCTCCAGGTAGACTCGTTTACTCGTCCCCCTCGTGGTCGTCGCCGTTAACCTCTTCAAGTTGTGAAGATTACCTTTGATAGTAGGACCCTTCTGCCCTCTGTCATTGTTGTTGGTGCCAGGTACTCCATCCAGGGGAACATTCCCTCCCCGCGGCTCTGTAATAAGTGCTGGAGGTTTGGGCATGTTGCCCTTCGCTGCTCTAAAACACTCTCTCTCTGTCCCATGTGTGGAGGCGAGGGTCACTCTAAGATGGAGTGCACTTTTCCCCAGACTCGCTGCCTCAATTGCGGTGAGGCAGCGAGCCACTAAGGCCTCAATGAGCGCGATAAACAAGTTACCTTATTAGTCGTTACGAGTTGGCGCAGGTAAGTTGGCGGACACCTGCTCCGGTGTCCCTAACTTCTGTCCACTTGTGGCTCGCTGCCTCGATTGCGGCCTTAGAGGCCACAATCGAGGCAGCGAGCCTTAATTGCGCCCCATCCTACGTTCTCCCGTGCGTGCATGCATTACAAGCTTGAGGCAGCCGTTCTCAACTTGAAAGCACAGGGAGCGTTTATCTTTTCCTGAGGCGATGTGCGAGGTTCGCCGGCTCCCACCTTTTGCTAACGTCTTTTATGTTCGCGTGTTGCATTCTTTCTCTCCTCGTCCTTCCCACCTTCCTCAGACTCGCAACCGTTTCCAGGACTTGGACCCTGATACACCCACCGCCCCTTCCTCTGTTCCTTTGAATTCTGTCCCGAAGGGTCCCCCTCCTGGTCCTGTCTGGGGTTCTCCTTCTTTCTGCCAGGTCTGTCATGTCTCCTGTCTTTTCTTCCTCGTCTCCCTCCGATCCTCCTTCCCATCCTTCTCCTCCGTCTATTGGCTCTCCACGCCGCCTGTCAGTACGGGCTGATGTCCATCGTTCTCCCAACGGCCGTCCTGTATGCTCTCGTTCAGCTTCTGTCGAGTTGCTGGGATCCATTGCCCAGTACGTAGTTGCTGAGACACCTGTCTCTTTGAGTAAGAAGCGTAAGCCTGGTTTCTCTCCTTCCTCCTCCCCGGTGGGTAAAAAGGCTTAGCTTTCTTCCTCGCCCCCACTACTTCACTCTTGTTCCGTCCCCTCCCGTTTCGATGGTTACGCCTCCCGTTCCTGCTATGGAGGTCTCTTTGGACCCCGCTTCCCTATCGGTTGGTGCCCTTGCTTAGGTGCATTCCCTGGTTTCTTCCCCTCCTGCTGCTGTCCTTGACCCTCGGTTATCCCCCCCCCCCTCTTCCTCCTCCGGACCCTACTCGTCCGCCCCTGATCGGTCCTCTTGCTACCTTCCCTCCTTCTTTACTCAGTTTACCCATGCCCCCTAATCCTGACTTCGCTGACCCTGATCCTGTGCCGCTTTAATATTGTGTTCCCTTTTCGCCTTTGTTTCTTCGTTGTTCTCTGTTGCTGTTCTTCCTCTTCTCGTCAATGTTTATTCTTCAATGGAACGTTCGTGTCTCCAGGAGCCGATGCTTGATGCTCGTCCTAGTCGCTTTCGTGGCTATTACTTTCTCTACCCCCCCCCCCCAGCTGTTGCTGGGGCTCCTAACTCGTCTGCTCTCTTCATTCGCTCTGATGTTCCCTTTGTCCCCTTACTTTTTCCTTCGCCTCTCCATTGATCTGCTGCTCGTATCTTTGTGAGGAAATGGTACACCGTTTGTTCCATGTATCTCCCCCCGAGTGTCCAGCTTTCTCTTTCCGATCTGAAACACCTACTGGACTCCTGCTAAGTGATTTCAATTGTCATTTCTCTTTGGGTGTTTTGATGAACACCCGGGGTCACCTTCATGAGCCGTTCATCCTCTCTTTCCCTGTCTCTTCTGAATTATGGTGAGCCCACGCATTTGGGCTCTCAGACTCGCACCCTTTTCTGTCTTGATCGTTCTCTTTGCTCATCTTCTCTTTACTTAGATTTCACATGGGAGGTTCTTGATGACCTCCATGGCAGTGACCATTTCCCCCATCCTTGTTACCTTTTTGTCTATTCACCCCTCCCCTCTCCTTTCCTAGGTGGCAGTTTGCTAAGGCAGCCTGGAATCTTTTTACCCTCAGTGCTGCTCTCTCTGACCTCTCCCTTATGCCTCTCCCTCGTTCTCTCCTCGTTTTTCATGACACTGTCTTCGACGCTGCCCTCCGCTCTATTTCTCGCTCTTCCTCCAGGGGCCCACGGAAGTGCGTTACCTGGTGGAATACAGACTGTGCTCGGGCTCTTCGCTGTAAGCGTGCAGCCTGGAAGAGACACCACCGCTGGCAGACGGTCGACTCTTTTTTTTCTTTCATTTCGGAAGGCGAGTGCGGTGATCCATTGGGCCATCCATTCGGCTAAACGTGAATGTTGGGCGTCTTGTCTCCACCATTATGTCCGAAATTCTTCTCCCGCAGATCTGGAAGCCTATCCGCAAGATTACAGCCAAGTTCGTTCCCGATGTCTCACTGGTCCTTCACCTCCGTGGTACTCTTGTGGCAGACCCGTTGCAGGTCGCTACCGAACTGGGTTCCCTCTTTTCTTCTGTTAGCTCTGGTTTTCATCCTCCCCCAATCTTTTCGTCTTCGTAAACCTGTCCTTGAATCTTGTCCTTTGGATTTCTATACTCATCTTCGCCTTCCCTATAACGATCCATCCTCTCTCTGAACTTCGGTCTGCCCTGGCCCTCTGCGGTTCTACGGCGGCAGGCTCCGATGATTCATTATGAGATGCTTCACCATCTCCCTCCATGCACGTCTCTGTATTTACTGTATGTATAATCGGATCTGGGAGTCGTCGTCAGTCCCTGAGGACTGGCTCGATGCCGTTGTCCTCCCTGTTTGCAAACCAGAGTCTCTGGGAACATCCCCTAAGGACTTTCGCCCTATTGCCCTCACAAGTTGACTGCAAATTTTTTGAACATATGGTTAACGTTCGTCTGATGTGGTTCTTGGAGCACCATCACCTCCTCCTCTCCTTCTGAATTTGGTTGTCGCAAGTGCTGCAGCACAACAGAAGTCCTGGTGAACTTGGAGGCCTATATTTGTTCTGCTTTTGCTGCGAAGACCTCTGTTGTTGCAGTCATTTTTGACCAGGAAAAGGCTTAAGACGCCACTTGGCAATATCATATTCTATCCCAGCTTCATTCATTTGGCCCTCGTGGTAATCTCCCTCTTTCTCCGCAGCTTCCCCTCGCCTCGTTCCTTTCGGGTGAGGCTTGGTACCGCTCTCTCTGCCTCTTTTCTGCAATCCGAAGGTGTGCGAGGGTAGTGTTCTGAGCACTACTTTCTGGTTGCCCTCAATGGTCTTCTTTCCTCTCTTCCTTCAGGCGTCTTCTCCGCTCTGTCGATGATCTTACCCTTTGCTCTCAGGGTGATGATTCGCCTGTCCTTCAACGCCAGCTTCAACTTGCGATTGATGCCGTGTCGTCTTGGGCCACCGATCATGGCTTCAGGTTCTGTACTTCTAAGACTTGTGCCATGACTTTTACTCGGAAGCATGTAGTTCTTCATCCCTCTTTGTTGCTTTATGGTCATCCCCTTGTGTATAGGGATTCCGCTAAGCTTTTGGGGTTAGTCTTTGACACTCGTTTGTCTTGGTCAGCACATATCTCTTACCTCCGAGTTAAATGCTCAAATGCCCTTAACCTACTTCAGGTTTTGTCCCATACTTCTTGGAGAGCGGATAGGCGCACGCTCTTTTATTTGCATTCCTTTCTCGTCCTGTCTAAACTCGATTATGGTTGTCCTGCATACTCTTCTGCTTCTCCTTCTACTCTTCGACGTCTTGATGCTTTGCACTATACTGGGCTGCGTCTCAGCTGTGGTGCCTTTCGTTCGACTCCCGCCCTCAGTTTGTATGTTGACACTGGCTTCCTCTCTCCAAGACCGCTGTGATCGCTACTTTGTTCTCTATCTTGCACGGTCCTTACGCCATCCTTCCTCTCGCCTCTGTCGTGCTTTTTAACTTTTACCCCTCCTGTAGTTCCTGTTCCTCTTCATCGTCTCTCTTTCTGTCTGGTTATCTCGCTTACAGGATACTGTTTCTGTTCATATTTCTAATGTTTCTCTTCATATTGTTCCTTCCTTGCCTCCGTGGAGAGTCTCCCTTCCCAAGTTTTATACGTCCTTGACTTGTATCACTAAAGCCTTTACCCCCTCCTACGATTCTGAAAAGCCTCTTCCTTCAGCACATTTCTTCGCACTCCCACTCTCTTTCCATCTTGACCGATGGGTCTAAGTCTGCGGCCGGTGTGGGCTGCTACTGTTTTTCCTGACCGCATTTATGTGTCGCCTCCCTTCGGAGGCTAGCGTCTTCACAGCAGAACTTTGCTATTCTCTATACTCTCCGTCTTTTGCTTTCTCATTATCATTCGTCCTTTGTGGTTGTAGTTGACTCGTAGTGCCCTCATTACTCTAAGGTCCTTTAATCCTGTGCATCCGGTGGTCATCGAGATTCAATATTGGCCGTTTCTTATTTCTAGTAAATTTAAATCGGTAGAATTTTGCTGGGTTCCCAGCCACATTGGTGTTTCTTTAAATGAGCGTGCAGATGCTGCTGCTAAGGAAGCTATCTGTTCTTGTCCCATCTCCCGTAAAGGTATTCCTTATTCCGACTTTTATCGAATTATTCATTCCTCCATCCTTGTCTTTTGGAAGGGATGTTGGTCCTCTGTTAGTAACAAGCTGCGTACTCTCAAACGTAGTGTGTCCCCGTGGCCTTCCTCCTACCACCGTAACCAGTGGTGGGAAACTGCTTTGGCAAGGCTGCGGATTGGCCATACTCGCTTAACCCATGGTCACTTAATGGAGCGCCGCCCTGTTGCTCATTGTCCAAATTGCATTGTCCCTCTTACAGTTGTGCATATCCTTGTATTGTGTCCTGACTTTCAGGACGAGCGTGTCTTGCTTTCCGACCGTCCCTTGCGGTCACTTGTCCCTCGATAGAATTCTAGGTGAATCAGACACTTTTGATATCATTCGCCTTGTGCGTTTTCGTTCTCGTATTGGTTTCTTGGTGATATTTAGCGCCCTCTGATTATTTCGGACTTTGATGGTGCTATATAGCCTTCCCGGTTTGGTGCCTTCTTTTGATAATTACCTTACCTGGCCCTCTGCGGTTCTACGGCGGCGGGCTCCGATGGCATTCATTATGAGATGCTTCGCCATCTCCCTCCGTGCACGTCTCAGTATTTACGGAGTCTGTTTAATCGGATCTGGGAGTCGTCGTCAGTCCCTGAGGACTGGCTCGATGCCGTTTTCCTCCCTGTTCGCAAACCAGGGTCTCTGGGAACATCCCCTAAGGACTTTCGCCCCTATTGCCCTTACAAGTTGTCTGCAAACTCTCTGAACGTTTGGTTAACGTTCGTCTGATGTGGTTCCTGGAACACCATCACCTCCTCTCCCCTTTTCAATTTGTTTTCCGCAAGTGCTGCAGCACAACAGATGTCTTGGTGAACTTAGATGTCTATATTTGTACTGCTTTTGCTGCGAAGCCCTCTGTTGTTCCCGTCTTTTTTGACCTGGAAAAGGCTTACGACACTACTTGGCGTAATCATATTCTATCCTAGCTGTGGTGTCTGTGTGTAGGTGAGATAGTCTTGGTAGTAAGGTTGATGTAAAGTCATTCCTGGTTACTGACTTTAATAATAATAAACGATTACATGATAGAGTAGCTCCCAAGCTTGGCAGGCGTCCTGTGTGCTGTTTACCTTCTCTAGTGGCGTCCAGCCGCCGCACATAGAAAACGGATGGTACCATTTTCTGTGAACATGACATCCCTCCTTTTCTTTAAAAAGAATGAATACAGGATGTCTACCATGCTTGTAGCACAAAGCAAAGTTATTGACACAAAGTAAGTTATTAACATATCAAGAGATATTGCATACATTTAACATTAATTAAACACACAAAGAATTTAAACAATCTTTACCACAAAGGATTTCAATGTTAAAAATACATATGCAATGTTAAACAAACATGAAAGAAACTGTAATACAAAGTTACAAAATATTGAATGAGAGATCTGCATTATTCAAACAATATTAAATTTAGTTTAGCATAACAAGTAAATACTTTGCATTACATAGGAACACAATTAATCATCATATCGTGTAGGGCGTTTAACATGTCGTTTTGGACGAGAGTCCTTAAATACAAAAACATCCCTCGATGAATTGTTTATCGAGTTATAACTCATTTTTTCTTTTTCTTTTGCACGACTTTGCACTTCATCATTTTCTACACTATTTGGAATCACTTTGAAATAAGCCATATTACGTGTTATACTATGATCTCTATTACTCGCTGTTACCATAGTTCCTTTTACACTAATCACTTTATATGGTTTTGTATCATACGGCATATCTAGCTTTCCCTCTTTTTTCTTTTTAACGAGAACAGTATCTCCAACCTTTATGAATTGTTCCTTTGCACGTTGATCATGAGCAATTTTCATTTTGCCCTTGGCTAGTGCATCCTTCTGAGCGAGACGTTTATCCGTTACTTGGCTGGCATGACAGGTAGTGCGATTCTCATAGGACGTCCAAATAAAAGTTCGCCAGGCGACTTGCCCAGTGTTCCATGCGGTGTTGCACGGTAGTTCCTGAGAAAAGCATACATAGCTTGTTTCCAGGATCGTCCTTCGGCATGAGCACAGCGTACAGCTTTCATGAGAGGTTGCATGAATCTCTCGACTTCTCCATTTGCTTGTGGATGTAGTGGCATCACACGGCGGTGTTTGAATCCAATATGCTCAGCAAAGTTGACAAAGTCTTGTCCATTAAATGGCGGTCCATTGTCCGTCTTGACAACTTCAGGAATGCCAAAGTTTGAAAAGATCTTGTCGAGTTTCGGGATGACAGCCTTTGCAGATGTGGAAGTGATGATTTCTACTTCTGGATAACGTGAGTGATCATCAATGACTACCATCAAGTACTCTCCAGTTGGTAGCGGTCCACAGAAGTCCATCGATACTTCCATCCATGGTGCAGCAGGTAGTGGTGAAGGTTGTAGAGGTGTTGGTCTTGAAGTATCCACTGCAGCTTGGCAAGGGACACAGGCATCATGCATGTCCTTAGCTTGACGATCAATGCCAGGAAACCACACCTTTTCTCGTAGCAGCTGTTTGGTCCTTACAAGACCTTGGTGTCCTTGATGTGCAAGCTTCAGAGCACGTTGCTGGAGAACAGCTGGAATGACGATACGAGTACCTCGCAGCACGGTGTCGCGTTGTTGCGTAACACTTAATTCTGTCTGGATGCGTTCAAGTGCTTTGAATGCATCTTGGTCAACTCCTGAGGGTGGGATGCGTGGAAACTTTTTCTTAGTCAATGCATCCACTGTTGCTTGCAGAGTTGGGTCCTCTAGGGTTGCAGTACGGATTTCATCAAGAGTGAGAGCCTTAGGGACTGCATCACAGGTTACAGAGTGTACATATTCCTCGGCAACTTGCTGATGCTTGGTGATGGTGAAACTGTTGGCAGGATGTCGACTGATGTAATCAGCGGGATTGCCTGCACCTGGCTTGTATTTCACCGTAAAGTTGTATGGTTGCAGACGAAGAGCCCATCTCTCAATGCGAGCTGGTGGTTTGGACTTTGGATTATTGAAGATGGTCTCCAACGGTTTGTGGTCAGTGACTATCGTGGTAAAGGGTGCACCAAGCAGATACACATTGAAGTGTTCACAGCCCCATACAAGAGCAAGAGCTTCCTTCTCTGTCTGACTGTATCGTTGCTCAACATCTGTGAGAGAACGGCTGGCATAGGCAATTACTACTCTTGAATCTGGTTGACCAGGTTTGTGTTGGGCTAACACAGCACCTAAACCAACAGGACTAGCATCCACCGTTAACTCAGTGTCCATTGATGGATCAAAGTATGCAGCAGTCGCATTTTCTACTAGTGCATCTTTCACAGCATCAAATGCATTTTGCTCGACATCGCTCCAGTACCATGATGCATTTTTCTTCAGGAGCTCACGTAGAGGCTTCGTAATGGTAGCAAAATCTGGAATGAAGCGAGAACAGTAGTTTGCCATTCCCAGAAAACTATGTACTTCAGTGGATGTTGAAGGAGGTGCAGCATTCTTGATATCTGCAACTTTCTTAGGATCTGGAGATAGACCTTTGTCACTAAGTACATGTCCAAAGAATTCAATTTTATGTTGATTGAACTCACACTTTGCTCGGCTTAGCGTCAAATTCTTTTCTCGTAAGCGTTGCAATGTTGCACGAAGAGCTTTGTCGTGTTCAGCTTGGGTACGGCCATAAACAATGATGTCATCAGACATGTTGTCAGCATTAGGTATATCTTGCAATACCTGGCTGATGATGTGCTGGAATACTTCAGCAGCACTGTTAATACCAAAACTCAGGCGCTTGTACCTATACAGACCTCGATGTGTCGTAAACGTTGTGATGAATCGACTCTCATCATCAAGTTCAAGCTGATGATAGCCCTTGTTTAAATCTAACTTGCTGAATACAGTTGCACCATTCAAGCGGTAGATCATATCATCTACAGTGGGTGTAGGATGGCGTTCACGCATTATTGCCTTGTTGGGAACACGCATGTCTACACAAATGCGTATCTCATCTGGATTCTTCGGCTTTGGTGGAGTGACAATTGGGCTTACCCATGGTGTTGGGCCTGTTACCGGTTCAATGATATCTAGTTCTATCAGCCTATCCAGTTCGGCATCGACTTTCTTGCGAGTATGGAATGGTTGTCGGCGATGTGGTTGGGCAACTGGAATTACATCTGGGTTGATATGCAGATGTACCTTGCTATCAGTATAACAACCTATGGATTTAAACCGATCAGAAAATTCAGCAACAATAGCATCAACATTATTTGCAGATTCCACTGCTACAGCATTAGAAAGCTGAAGTAGCCCCAATTTGGTTGAAGTCTTGTAACTGAGTAAAGACTCCTTTGCATTCCTAACAACATGGAATGTAGTAATGAGCATTGCATTCTTTGACTTAATCTCTGCAGTGAAAGTTCCAATCACTGGTAAGGCTACCTTTGAAGCATAGGCAGTGGCTTTGCCATTGTATTTTTCAAGCTTTGGTAACTGTTTTTTAAATTTCTCATAGTGGCACTCAGCAATGGTGTCAATGTTTGATCCAGTGTCAATAAGAATTTTGAGACAAATGCCAGCAATGTATACTATAGTCTCTGGGTTGTTTGGAAGATCATTCCATTTTGTGATTGATTGTACTCCATAAATATAATCACATTCACTGTCATCTGAGACTGGTTGTAATGAAATGTTGTCTTGTATATTATTAACATTCTTGATTTGAGGTGCAATATTGTGTTTGCCACCTCGACTCCTATGACTTGATCCTCGTACATTGCTTTTATTTATTGATTGTGGTTTCTTTAGTGCGGAACGACACATAGCACCAAAATGATTTAGTTTTCTACACTCATAGCACTTCTTACCTTGTGCAGGACAAACATTATCTTGGTGTGGGTAGTCTCCTCCACAATTGTAACATTTATTGTTGACAACCTCTGATGTGAGTCGTTGTGACTGCTTGAGTCTTGTTCCATGACTCCAGTTGTGATGTGGTTCTCGGCTCAATTTAATGTTAGGTTTGGCATGATATCTTCTATGATCATGGTGTACTCCCTGAACCTTACATACTTCATGACTGTTAGTAACAGTGGCAGAACCGTTGTTGGCACTGCACTCCATGGCACGAGCATCACGTGCAGCATCTTCCATTCGACGAGCCATATCCAGTATCTTGTTAAGAGAACTTTCATCATCAACAAGTTCTAGAGCTCTTCGACGAAGACGTGTAGATGTGCATGTTTCAATTATTTGCTGTTTGATTTCTTTGTCAACATCAGCAAACTCACAATGGGTTGCTAAACCCTGCAGACGTGTATGGTATTGATCAACAGTTTCATTAGAGAGTTGTTTTGCTCTCCTGAAATGCATAATTTCCATAGCAGTATTTTGCCTTGGTTTGAAATGCTCAGTTAATTTGGCCTTGGCAGTGTCATAATCTTTGGCACCACCAGTATCTTTCAGTGTATCAAAGATATCACAAACTCTATCACCTGCATAATGAAGCAGAAAAGCACGCTTTCTTTCAGCACTTTTGATGTCAGAAACTATCAACAAATTTTCAAACCTTTTAAGCCATTTGACCCACCTCTGTGACAGGTTTGTCTGGTCACAGTCAGGATCAAATGCAGGAAACTGAGGTATATTTGCCATTTTTACTGAATAAATGTAAACTTATCACTTAAAATGTTCCTCAGAATGTATAACACTTACTGCACTGTATATGTTATTTAAGAATTCACTGTAATTACTTTAATTTTGCAAAGCACACAAGCATTTTAATGCAAAAGTTCACAACAGTGCACAACACAGCAACAACTGACTTATTACCTAGCCCTTGTGTACATGTGTTGTTCCTACTCACAGCAACACAGCAGTTGTTAGCAGTTGGTACAGCAATTGGCAGCAGTAGGCAGCAGTTGGCAGCAGTAGGCAGCAGTAGGTTCACAGCGTGAAGAATTTTGTAGCACGAAGCGTCTTTCATAACCAAAACATCGGGTTTTGTACACTGCATCAAAGCGTCGTTTCGTACACAGCGTCGGCAGATTCCTCTCTCACAGCAACACTCAGCACAGCTTGGGTAGCACACTGCATTGGCCAGCACACAGCAACGGCCAGCACGCAGCAACGATCAGCACACAGCAACAGTCAGCACAAAGCATGGGGTATAGTGCTCACAGCTTCTTTCCTCCTCCGGTCGCGTGAGGCAGCATGCTTCTTCCTTGTGTTTTGTTGAACAAAATACCTGTGTTCCCAGTTCATCCTCGTCGCCAGTGTGGTGTCTGTGTGTAGGTGAGATAGTCTTGGTAGTAAGGTTGATGTAAAGTCATTCCTGGTTACTGACTTTAATAATAATAAACGATTACATGATAGAGTAGCTCCCAAGCTTGGCAGGCGTCCTGTGTGCTGTTTACCTTCTCTAGTGGCGTCCAGCCGCCGCACATAGAAAACGGATGGTACCATTTTCTGTGAACATGACACTAGCTTCATTCTTTTGGCCGTCGTGGTCATCTCCCTCTTTCTCCTCATCTTCCTCTCTCGTCGTTCCTTTCGGGTGAGGCTTGGTACCGCGCTCTGCCCTTTTTCAGCAATATGAAGTTGTGCCCCAGGGAAGTGTTCTGAGCATTACTTTTTTTCTGGTTGCCCTCAATGGTCTTCTTTCCTCTCTTCCATCAGGCGCCTTCTCCGCTCTGTCGATGATATAACCCTTTGTTGTTAAGGTAATGATTCGCCTCTCCTTCAACGCCGGTTTCAACTTGCGATTGATGCCATGTCGACTTGGGCCACCGATCATGGCTTCAAGTTTTCTTTTACTAAGACTTGTGCCACGACTTTTACTCGGAAACGAGTCGTTCTTCGTCTGTCACTTTGTCATTCCTTTGAGAACAAAGATTCTGCGAAGCTTTTGGGGTTATTCCTTGACACTCGTCTGTCTTGGTCTCCCCATATCTCTTACCTCCGTGTTGAGTGCTCTAAGGCCCTTACCCTCCTTCGAGTATTGTCGCATATAGCCCTGGGGACCATTCAGGCTTGTTCACATTTGTGTTCCTCGCGTGTGTCCCAGAGAATGAGGTGATTTCATAAAATGCTATGCCCAAGATTACCATCAGAGTGCCGGCAGGCTGATGGGCTAAATAGCCTCTGCTACCATCAGTTTTTGTCCGGTCGTGATGGTCAAGTGGATTTAGGCGTCCAGTCCATAGCAGTTGCATTGCTCCTGGCAGTATGTGTTCGAGTCACTTCTGGGGTGTGAGTTTTCAGTTGGGTATAGACCTGGGGGGGACCATTCAGGCTTGTTTGTAATTGTGTTCCTCATGTGTGCCCCAAAGAATGAGGTGATTTGCTGAAATACTATGCCCAAGATTACCATCTGATTGCCGGCGGGTTGATGGGCTAAATAGCCTAGGCTACAATCAGTTTTCGTCCGGTCGTGATGGTCAAGTGGATTAAGGCGTCCTGTACATAAGTTGCGTTGCTCCTGGCAGTATGGATTCGAGTCACTTTTGGGGGGTGAGTTTCCAGTTGCATATAGTCCTGGGGACCATTCAGCCTTGTTCACATTTGTCTTCCTCACGTGTGCCCCAAAGAATGAGGTGATTTGATAAAATGCTCTGCCCAAGATTACCATCAGAGTGCCGGTGGGCTGATGGGCTAAATATAAATAGCCTCATCTACCATCAGTTTTTGTCCGGTCGTGATGGTCAAGTGGATTAAAGCGTCCTGAACATACCAGTTGCGTTGCTACTGGCAGTATAGGTTCGATTGACTTCGGGGGTGTGAGTTTTCAGTTGCATATAGTCCTGTGGACCATTCCGGCTTGTTCGCATGTGTGTTCCTCAAGTGTGCCCCAAAGAATGAGATGATTTGGTAAAATGCTATGCCCAAGATTACCATCAGAGTGCTGGCGGGCTGATGGGCTAAATAGCCTCGGCTACCATCAGTTTTTGTCCGGTCGTGATGGTCACATTTGTGTTCCTCACGTGTGCCCCAAGGAATAACGCGAGTTGATAATATGCTATGCCCAAGATTACCATCACCCAGGAAACAATTTAAGGTTGCCACAACGAATCTGGAAAGTGTTTGAAAGGATTGGAAACTTTTGTTTTCATGCATCAGATATGGTTTTTGTGTGGAATTAAATAGGTTTCCAAAACTTATAACCAAAACCTACGTACCTAACACTAATTTGAAACGTTGTGATGCCTTTTGTACCCTAATTTAAAACTTTGTTACCCCTTTTAAAAAGTGTTTCAAGTTAAAATGCTCAAATATAAATACAATTGGAAATGTAAAAATATGAAAATATATTTCTACATTTGGTAAAATAAAGCATCATAATAAAAGTGGGTTCATCATTTTTATTCATTTATCATTTGTAGTAGCGTAGTGTAGTGGCCTGATGTAGTAGCCTGGTGTTGAAGCCTGGTATAGTGGTGTGGTGCACTAACCTGGTATAGTGGTGTGGTGTAACCTGGTATAGTGGTGTGAAGTTCCCTGGTGTAGTGGTGTGGTGTAGTAGCCTGGTATAGTGGTGTGGTGTAGTAGCCTGGTGTAGTAGCCTGGTATAGTGGTGTGGTTTAACCTGGTAAAGTGGTGTGTTGTAGTAGCCTGGTATAGTGGTGTGGTGTAGAGGCCTGGTATAGTGGTGTGGTGTAGTAGCCTGGTATAGTAGTGTGGTGTAGTACCCTGGTATAGTGGTGTGGCATAGTACCCTGGTATAGTGGCATGGTGTACTAGCCTGGTATAGTGGTGTGGTGTAGTAGCCTGGTATAGTGGTGTGGTGTAACCTGGTATAATGGTGTGGTGTAGTAGCCTGGTACGGTGTTGTGGTGTAGTTGCCTGGTATAGTGGTGTGATGCAGTAGTCTGGTATAGTGGAGTGGTGTAGTAACCTGGTATAGTGGTGTGGTGTAGTAGCCTGGTATAGTGGTGTGGT
This sequence comes from Procambarus virginalis, assembly GCA_020271785.1. Taxonomy (NCBI): domain Eukaryota; kingdom Metazoa; phylum Arthropoda; class Malacostraca; order Decapoda; family Cambaridae; genus Procambarus; species Procambarus virginalis. Next base: position 32,188,131 of record WNGS01160430.1, on the reverse strand, counting down.
GTAGCAGCCTGATATAGTGGTGTGGTGTAGTAGCCTGGTATAGTGGTGTGGTGTAGTAGCCTGGTGTTGTGGTGTAGTTCCCTGGTATAGTGGGGTGGTGTTGTAGCCTGGTATAGTAGTGTGGTGTAGTAGTCTGGTACAGTGGTATGGTGTAGTAGCCTGGTATTGTGTTGTGGTGTAGTAGCCTAGTACCCTGGTGTTGTGTAGTACCCAGGTACAGTGATGTGGTGTAGTAGCCTGGTATAGTGGCATGGTGTTGTAGCCTGGTACAGTGGTGTGGTGTAGTAGCCTGTTGTAGTGTGGTGTAGTAGCCTGGTATAGTGGTGTGGCATAGTAACCTGGTATAGTATAGTAGCCTGGTATAGTGGTGTGGCATAGTAACTTGGTATATTGGTATGGTACAGTAGCCTGGTATAGTGGTGTGGTGTAGTAACCTGGTATAGTGGTGTGGTGTAGTAGCCTGGTATAGTGGTGGTGGTATAGTGGTGTGGTGTAGTGGTGTGGTGTAGTGGTGTGGTGTTGTTGTAGTGGTGTGGTGTAGTAGCCTGGTATAGTTTTGTGGTGTAGTAGCTATATATAGAGGTGTGGTGTAGTATCCTGGTATACTGGTGTGGTATAGTAGCCTGGTATAGTGGTGTGGTGTAGTATCCTGGTATAGTGGTGTGGTGTAATAACCTGGTATAGTGGTGTGGTGAAGAAGCCTGGTATAGTGGTGTGGTGTAGTACCCTGGTGTAGTGGCATGGTGTAGTTCCCTGGTATAGTAGTGTGGTGTAGTAGCCTGGTATAGTGGTGTGGTGAAGAAGCCTGGTATAGTAGTGTGGTGTAGTACCCTGGTGTAGTGGCATAGTGTAGTTCCCTGGTATAGTGGTGTGGTGTAGTAGCCTGGTATAGTGTTGTGGTGTAGTAGCCTGGTACCCTGGTGTTGTGTAGTACCTGGTATAGTGGTGTAGTGTAATAGCCTGGTATAGTGGTGTAGTAGCCTGGTATAGTGGTGTGGTGTAGGAGCCTGGTATAGTGGTGTGGTGTAGTAGTCTGGTACCCTGGTGTAGAGGTGTGGTAGCCTGATGTAGTGGTGTGGTGTAGCAGCCTGGTATAGTGGTGTTGTGTAGTACCCTGGTATAGTGGTGTGGTGTAATAGCCTGGTATAGTGATGTGGTGTAGTAGCCTGGTATAGTGTGTGTAGTACCCTGGTACCATGGCATGGTGTAGTACCTGGTATAGTTGTTTGGGTGTAGTATGAAATGGTGGTGTAGTGTAGTACCCTGGTGTAGTGGTGTGGTTTAGTAGCCTGGTATAGTGGTGTGGTGTAGTACCCTGGTGTGTGGTGTGGTGTAGTACCCTGGTATAGTGGTGTGGTGTAGTACCCTGGTATAGTAGTGTGGTGTAGTGCCCTGGTATAGTGGTGTGGTGTAGTACCCTGGTATAGTGGTGTGGTGTAGTACCCTGGTATAGTGGTGTGGTGTAGTACCCTGGTATAGTGGTGTGGTGTAGTACCCTGGTATAGTGGTGTGGTGTAGTACCCTGGTATAGTGGTGTGGTGTAGTACCCTGGTATAGTGGTGTGGTGTAGTACCCTGGTATAGTGGTGTGGTGTAGTACCCTGGTATAGTGGTTTGGTGTAGTAGGCTGGTATAGTGGTTTGGTGTAGTAGGCTGGTATAGTGGTTTGGTGTAGTAGGCTGGTATAGTGGTTTGGTGTAGTAGCCTGGTATAGTTGTGTGGTGTAGTAGCCTGGTATAGTTGTGTGGTGTAGTAGCCTGGTATAGTTGTATGGTGTAGTAGCCTGGTATAGTTGTGTGGTGTAGTAGCCTGGTATAGTGGTGTGGTAGCCTGGTATAGTGGTGTGGTGTAGTAGCCTGGTATAGTGGTGTGGTAGCCTGGTATAGTGGTGTGGTGTAGTAGCCTGGTATAGTGGTGTGGTGTTGTAGCCGGGTATAGTGGTGTGGTGTAGTATCCTGGTATAGTTTTGTGGTGTGGTAGCCTGGTATAGTGGTGTGGTAGCCTGGTATAGTGGTGTGGTGTAGTAGCCTGGTATAGTGGTATGGTGTTGTAGCCGGGTATAGTGGTGTGGTGTAGTATCCTGGTATAGTTTTGTGGTGTGGTAGCCTGGTATAGTGGTGTGGTAGCCTGGTATAGTGGTGTGGTGTAGTAGCCTGGTATAGTGGTGTGGTGTTGTAGCCGGGTATAGTGGTGTGGTGTAGTACCCTGGTATAGTGGTGTGGTGTGGTAGCCTGGTATAGTGGTGTGGTGTGGTAGCCTGGTATAGTGGTGTGGTGTAGTAGCCTGGCATAGTGGTATGGTGTAGTAGCCTGGTATAGTGGTATGGTGTAGTACCCTGGTATAGTGGTTTGGTGTAGTACCCTGGTATAGTGGTTTGGTGTAGTAGGCTGGTATAGTTGTGTGGTATAGTATCCTGGTATAGTTGTGTGGTGTAGTAGCCTGGTATAGTTGTGTGGTGCAGTACACTGGTATAGTTGTGTGGTGTAGTAGCCTGGTATAGTGGTGTAGTAGCCTGGTATAGTGTGGTGTAGTAGCCTGGTATAGTAGTAGTGGTGGTGTAGTAGCCTGGTTAAGTGGTGTGGTAGCCTGGTATAGTGGTGTGGTAGCCTGGTATAGTGGTTTGGTGTAGTAGCCTGGTATAGTGGTTTGATGTAGTAGCCTGGTAAAGTGGTGTGGTGTAGTAGCCTGGTGTAGTGGTGTGGTGTAGTAGCCTGGTGTAGTGGTGTGGTGTAGTAGCCTGGTATAGTGGTGTGGCATAGTATCCTGGTATAGTGGTGTGGCGTAATAGCCTGGTATAGTGGTGTGGTGTAGTAGCCTGGTATAGTGGTGTGGCATAGTAACCTGGTATAGTGGTAGCACATGATGTAAACGATGTATTAACACATAATCACAATATCTCTGTAATTATCTTGAATGTAAGAATTCTAAGCAAACACTTCAATGATGTTAGTGCCTTGATTGAAACTATTGGCAACAAATTCTCTTTTATTATACTTACTGAAATGTGGTTAAAAGAGGATACTAAACTCTTTAACATGCCGAACTACTCAGCAATTCACAACTGTCGACCAATTCAGAGAGGTGGTGGTGCTGTTCTTTACTACCACCAAGAACTAACATGCTTAAAAGTAATTAGAACTAGAGACTACTGTGGGGAGAGTATCTTTGCCAGTTTCAGAGTCAAGGGTGCTGAGTCTGTCTTGACTGTGGGAGCAGTCTATAGAATTCCTAACACTGATGTGTCCGAATTCAACTCTAACCTTAGAAATCTAATACTAGATAACAGACTGAACAAAAACCATCTAATTATCACAGGGGACTTTAATATTGACCTCTGCGAGCCTGAAAACCCTACTGCTGCCAGCTTACTCAACTGTATGAATTCCTGCTTCCGACACCTTAATCACTAGACCTACTAGAATCGCTGATAGCACTGCCACAGTTCTTGACCACATCTGGACCAACATAACCTCTCTACATACTTCAGGGATAATCGTCGATAGCACTACAGACCATTACCCCACATTTCTCCTAACATTAACAAACCACCTTTAGAGACAAGGGAGATAAGCTTTAGGCTGCACAGTGAAATTGCTGTAGGCAATTTTATAGCTGCTGCTGCTAATATCAACTGGGAGTCCGAATTAGGTAACATAGGGGACATCAACCTAGCAGTGCAATCTTTTTTTCAAAAACTCTCAGCCTTTATAACACCCACTGTCCTATGATAACGAAACAAGTTACAACTAAAAGGCTAAGCAATCCTTGGCTGACAAAGAGAATACTTAAATCCATTAATAAAAAACATGACCTTGAGAAGAAGTATAGGTTAGGAATCGTCTCCAAAGAATTTTCAAAGAATTACTTGTCATTGCTATCTAAAATAATTAGAAGAGCCAAAACTAAATACTACGAAGATAAATTTACCCACACAAGGGCAACATTAAAAAAACATGGAGCACAATTTCACAAATATTGGGATCAATGAAGAGTTTAAATAACAAACCAATACTCCTGTCAAATAACGATGGTCAGCTTACAGCCTCTGATACTGCTATTGAGTTCAATAGGTTCTTCTCTTCTATTGGGCCATCCCTTGCAAATGATATTCCATCTTCCAGTACTGATGTTCAGGACTATCTTACGGGTAACTATCCACAGTCTCTGTTCCTAACGCCTGCAAATTCCACTGGTGTTAATGAGATAATCCTTTCCCTTAAAACCAAGTCTAGTGCCCTTGAGGAGATACCAACTTTAATTTACAAAAAAGCCTCTCGGCTTTTAGCCCCTGCTATTGCATTGCTCTTCAACAAGTCACTTCAACTCCAAACCTTTCCAGATATTCTAAAAAAAAAAAAAAAACGAGAGTAACCCCTGTCCATAAATGTGGTGATCTCGCTGATGTTAACAACTACAGACCTATATCAATTCTGCCAAACTTGTCAAAAATATTTGAAAAACTAATCTACAAGCAGCATTACTCTTATCTAGCCAAACACAAAATACTTAGTTCTTGTCATTATGGCTTCAGACCCAAAAAAGGCACAAATGATGCACTTATTAGTATGATTAACTTGATACATGCAGCTCTTGATAAAAATGAGTTCCCTGTTGGGTTATTTGTGGACCTACGTATGGCATTTGACACTGTCAGCCACCAAAACCTTCTTCTTAAATTACATCATTATGGAGTCAGAGGTCACTCCCTGCAATACCTCAAATCTTACCTTACTGACAGGCTCCAGTATGTTTCTGTGAATAATTAAATTTCTCCCACCCTACCCATCAACATTGGTGTTCCTCAGGGCAGTATACTTGGCCCTTTCCTCTTTCTCATCTACATTAATGACCTTCCAAATGCCTCCCAACACCTCAAACCAATTGTATTTGCTGACGACACAACCTTCATTTATTCCAGTCCTGACTCCCTTGCTCTTAATGTCAGTGAATACCGAGCTAAATAAAGTCCATCTTTGGCTAACTGCCAACAAACTCGCCCTCAACATTGACAAAACCTTCTACATTTTGTTTGGCAATAAATCCTCAAATCAAATAAATCTCAGGATAAATAATACCCAAATTTGTAACAAAATAGATGGCAAATTCCTTGGCGTTCTCATTGACCACAAACTGAATTTCCAGGGACACATTCTAAATATATCAAAAAAAGTTAAAAAAAAAAACTGTCGGCATTCTTTCTAAGATTAGATATTATGTACCTCACCCTGCCCTGGTGACGCTATATTACTCCCTCAACTATCCTTATCTCAACTATGGTATCTGTGCTTGGGGTTCTACTACCCAAAATCATATACGTCCTCTAATTACTCAACACAAAGCTGCTATTAGGACAATATCCAACTCTGGCCCCAGACATCACTCGGTACCCCCTTCTTAAATCTCTGAATATTTATTTATTTATTTTATTATTTATTTATATATATACAAGAAGGTACTTTGGGATTGTGAGGATACATAGCATAGTAATTACATTCTTGTAAAGTCACTAGTACGCGCAGCGTTTCGGGCAGGTCCTTAATCTAAGAAACTTATAAGTAGGTAAATACTTGCAAAATTTATAAAAATGATAAGTTACATAGCATGAAAAAAATAAAAGATGAGAGAAAAATTGTAGGTACAGTATATTAAAGCACATAGGTAGCTCAGAATGATTGCAATGACAGCTTGAATGGTAGTTTAACAAAACTTAGCAGGCACAATACAGCATATAGCTAGCACATAAAAGAAGACAGCAATGAATACAATGCTGAAGTTGTTTGGATTAAGTACATAAAGATTGGGTAACACCGGGAGCCGGTCGGCCAAGCGGACAGCACACTGGACTTGTGATCCTGTGGTCCTGGGTTC
>WNGS01160430.1:32137546-32181264 GCA_020271785.1 Procambarus virginalis | reverse complement strand
CATATGCTACTTGCGCTTCTAACTCAAGACGCCTTAACGCAATCTGGTCACTAGTCTCCTATCGTACCTCATCCAGAATCTTTTCTTCTAACTCACCATTCTCTACTAAATGGATCACTATCATTCTCAATATTTGTGCCTTAGTCATTTTATTGTTGGCTGTTAATTCTAGCTTATTTGCCAATTTATTAAGGCAGACTTTTTTAGGCTTTTAATTCCCATCAAAGTCTGGATTTGCCAACAACGACTCAACTTGCTCCTCCATGGTTGGCTCAATTATCACAATTTAGCACTTGGAACAACACTGAAAATTATGCTTGGCCCCTAGCACAAGCTGAACACTTACCTCAATTCGTGAAGCGTTGAGAAGTTTTCACAGCAGCTCAGATCGACATAGATATGTACACAGGCTTGATTAGGTGTCACTAGATAGTCACAGAGTACCTAGGAAGGCAATTGCTATAAATAATTAGCACTGTCAATTCTACATACATTACAGGGAATTAATTTAAGCTCCGGACAGTGGCCCTCATTTGTTACAACCCTGAGACTTAGTAGGTTCTTTTCCCGCAGTGATCAAAGTATAAGAAAATAGGCCTTGCCAAAAAGTGTCTAGGGTATAAATGGTGGTAGGCATCCATCAGTCTTGGATGGTATAAATAAAGCACTGCATAACGGCAAAACAATATAATTATGCTAAAGGTGACACAATATAACATATAAATGGTATAAATATAACAGCCAGAAATATTCTTCAGCATGCAATAATATCAATGAAAATCCTTAATAAACACAGACCATCGCTTAAAATACATGAATGAATAAATGGTGTAGCACAATTAGTCATACCAAGAGAATTAACAGAGTAATTAGCTAAATAAACAATATCCACCTGACTTAATTTGTACACATGTCTCCTCTCCATGCAGTTACCCATGTGTCTGACTAAATCCTGGCTCGCAGAAGAGGCGTCCTACCAAACCATCAACTAAGCATCCACATGAACTCATGTGAAACTCTACTAACAAAAATCTAGTATTAATAACCAATTACTGGGTAATCTAAAGAGTATATAATACTGTTACATTACTCACTAGAATTTAATGGCAAACAATAATAAGAATTAATCAAGGCTGAAATATAAACGCTAGCTTGACAACCAGCCCAACTCTGGACACATCCAAATATGGTCATCCCCCCACACGGAAGAAACCACACTCCCTCCAACAGGAAATAACTTGCACAAGCCTCATACAATAATAATGTAACTCAGGCACACTAATCATGTTACAATATACAACATACAACAGTCTATAATCATACAATGTCAATCGGATACACAACTGGATACCATACTAATTATAGAATAGAACAATAAGTTTTATAAGTATCATGATAATGTTAGAATCCATGTAAGATTCGTAACATAGATAAAGACAGGTTATATAACACAAGGGGCACATGCACTAGGGGACACAGGTGGAAACTGTGTGCCCAAATGAGCCACAGAGATATTAGAAAGAACTTCAGTAGTGTCAGAGTGGTTGACAAATGGAATGTAATAGAAAGTGATGTGGTGGAGGCTGACTCCATGCACAGTTTCAAGTGTAGATATGATAGAGCCCAATAGGCTCAGGAACCTGTACACCTGCTGATTGACGGTTGAGAGGTAGGACCAAAGAGCCAGAGCTCAACCCCGCAAACACTACTAGGTGAGTACAGTTAGGTGAGTACAAACACACAGGTAGAAGTTGAGTGCCCAAATGAGCCATAGAGACGTTAGAAAGAATTTTTTCAGTGTCAGAGTAGTAGACAAATGGAATGCATTAGGAAGTGATGTGGTGGAGGCTGACTCCATACACAGCTTCAAGTGTTAATATGATAGAGCCCAGTAGGCTTCGGAACCTGTACATTAGTTGATTGACAGTTGAGAGGCGGAACCAAAGAGACAGAGTTCAACCCCCACAAGCACAACTAGGTAAGTTCACACACACAAACATCCTGTGGCTGTGTGTATAGCACGCTGGACACGTAATCTTGTGGCCCGGGTTCGATTTCCGGCGCCGGCAATAAAAAAAAATAGGCCGAGTTTCTTTCACTCTTGATGCCCCCCTGTAACCTAACATTAAATAGATACCTGGGAGTTAGATAGCGGTTACGGGCTGCTTCCTGTACTCACCTAGTTGTACTCACCTAGTTGTGCTTGCGGGGGTTTAGCTCTGGCTCTTTGGTCCCGCCTCTCGACCGTCAATCCACAGGTGTACAGTTTCCTGAGCCTATTGGGCTCTATCATATCTACACTTGAAACTGTGTATGGAGTCAGCCTCCACCACATCGCTTCCTAATGCATTCCATTTGTCAACCACTCTGACACTAAAAAAGTTCTTTCTAATATCTCTGTGGCTCATTTGGGCACTCAGTTTCCACCTGTGTCCCCTAGTGCGTGTGCCCCTTGTGTTAAACAGCCTGTCTTTATCAACCCTGTCGATTCCCCTGAGAATCTTGAATGTGGTGATCATGTCCCCTCTAACTCTTCTGTCTTCCAACGAAGTGAGGTTTAATTCCCGTAGTCTCTCCTCGTAGCTCATACCTCTCAGCTCGGGTACTAGTCTGGTGGCAAACCTTTGAACCTTTTCCAGTTTAGTCTTATGCTTGACTAGATAGGGACTCCATGCTGGAGCCGCATACTCCAGGATTGGTCTGACATATGTGGTATATAATGTTCTGAAAGATTCCTTACACAAGTTTCTAAAGGCCGTTCTTATGTTAGCCAACCTGGCATATGCTGCTGATGTTATCCTCTTGATATGAGCTTCAGGGGACAGGTCTGGCGTGATATCAACCCCCAGGTCTTTCTCTCTCTCTGACTCTTGAAGTATTTCATCTCCCAAATGGTACCTTGTATCTGGTCTCCTGCTTCCTACCCCTATCTTCATTACATTACATTTGCTTGGGTTAAACTCTAACAGCCATTTGTTCGACCATTCCTGCAGCTTGTCCAGGTCTTCTTGAAGCCTCAAGCTGTCCTCCTCTGTCTTAATCCTTCTCATAATTTTGGCGTCGTCAGCAAACATTGAGAGGAATGAGTCTATACCCTCTGGGAGATCATTTACGTATATCAGAAACAGGATAGGTCCAAGTACAGAGCCCTGTGGGACTCCACTGGTGACTTCACACCAGTCTGAGGTCTCACCCCTCACTGTAACTCTCTGCTTCCTATTGCTTAGGTACTCCCTTATCCACTGGAGCGCCCTACCTGTTACTCCTGCCTGTTTCTCCAGCTTATGCATCAACCTTTTATGGGGTACTGTGTCAAAGGCTTTCCGACAGTCCAAAAAAATGCAGTCCGCCCACCCTTCTCTTTCTTGCTTAATTTTTGTCACCTGATCATAGAATTCTATCAAGCCTGTAAGGCGAGATTTACCCTCCCTGAACCCATGTTGATGGGTTGTCACGAAGACTCTTCTCTCCAGATGTGTTACTAGGTTTTTTCTCACAATCTTCTCCATCACCTTGCATGGTATACAAGTTAAGGACACTGGCCTGTAGTTCAGTGCCTCTTGTCTGTCACCCTTTTTGTATACTGGTACTACATTAGCAGTCTTCCATATTTCTGGTAGGTCCCCCGTTTCCAGTGACTTACTATACACTATGGAGAGTCGTAAGCAAAGTGCTCCTGCACAATCTTTCAATACCCATGGCGAGATTCCATCCGGCCCAACAGCTTTTCTCACATCCAGCTCCAATAGGTGCTTTTTGACCTCATCTCTTGTAATTTCGAACCTATCCAAGATCACTTGGTTTGCTGCCACCTCTTCTAGCACCGTGACATCTCCCTGTTCTATTGTAAAGACCTCCTGGAACCTTTTGTTGAGTTCTTCACACACCTCTTTGTCATTCTCTGTGTACCTGTCCTTGCCCACCCTAAGTTTCGCTTCTCTGTTTTTTCCTGTCGGGCTGGGACAAACCTGCTTACAGCCTCCTGACATTTTTGGGTGACATAGTCCATCATGTCTTGTACGGACTTGGTTCCGAGTTCTGTGTCCCAATGTATATCCCATAGGAATTTATACATCTCCTCATAGTTTCCCTTTCAGTACGCCAGCCGTTTGGTTCCCAGTTCTTTTTTGGGGGTGATAATTCCTAGCTCTACCAGGTACTCAAAGCTCGTTACACTATGATCACTCATTCCCAATGGGGGCTTCCAACTTAACTTCCCTTATATTCGACTCATTTAGAGTAAATATCAGATCAGGCAAGGCTGGTTCATCCCCTCCTCTCATTCTTGTCGGTCCCTTGACGTGTTGACTTAGAAAGTTTCTTGTTGCCACATCCAGCAGCTTAGCTCTCCATGTGTCTGGGCCTCCATGTGGGTCTCTGTTCCCCAATCTATCTTCCCATGGTTGAAGTCTCCCATGATTAGAAGTCTGGATCCGTTCCTGCTAGCCACAGAAGCTGCTCTCTCTATTACATTGATGGTGGCCAAGTTGTTTCCATCATATTCCTGTCTGGGTCTTCTGTCATTCGGTGGGGTGTGTGTATGTGTGTGTGTGTGTGTGTGTGTGTGTGTGTGTGTGTGTGTGTGTGTGTGTGTGTGTGTGTGTGTGTGTGTGTGTGTGTGTGTGTGTGTGTGAAAAAAGAAATTGTTGGTAGTTAGTATCAGATGATTGACATTTGAGAGGCGGGCCGATAGAGCAGAGCTCAATCCCCGTAAGCACCACTAGGTGAATACACACACACACACACACACACACACACACACACCACACACACACACACACACCACACACACACACACACACACACACACACACATGCATCAGATTCTTAACTTACAATATTTGTGATTTACCAATTTATGTTACTACGTAGACTCTCAATTTCACAATATTGCATAACCTTGGAACTTAAATTTGTCAATCTGTTTCATAAATTGATAACTTTGTTAATTATCAATAAAACATTAATTTATTTACTTAAATATTTCACTTTAATATTAGCTACTATAGTTTTTCTTTTTTTTTTACAATATTCCAGGATTGTTAATGGACTTTCAAGCTTTAAGTTAGTACATCTGCATCTCCAGTCCATATTTGCCGTTCCAATTGTTTATATTGCGGTAGTGGACCCAATACCCATCTTGTGGATGGTAGTAAACCCCATATCCATCTTGTGGGTGGTAGTGGACCCCATACCCATCTTGTAGGTGATAGTGGACCCCACACCCATCCTGTGGGTGTTAGTGGACCCCAAACCCATATTATGGGTGGTAATGGACCCTATACCCATCCTGTGGGTGGTAGTTGACCCAATATCCATCTTGTGGGTGGTAGTGGACCCCATAACTATCTTGTGGGTGGTAGTGAACCCCATACCCATCCTTTGGGTGGTGGTGGACCCCATACCCATCCAGTGGGTGGTAGTGGATCCCCTCCATACCCCACCCTATAGGTAGTAGTGGACCCTATACCCATTCAGTGGGTGGTAGTGGATCCCCTGATGTCAGAGAATGGTCTCTCAAGATTCTCCCACAGCTGACTTGAATGGCTCATTGCAGTGCACAGTGCACCGAACTTCATGCACAAGGCCCTATCTCTTAACCTTGGATAGTGACCTGGTACGTTGGGTATCTCCAGAATGCCCACTTAACCAGGAACACTTTCATAATACGGAGGCCACAGTATGTCCAGGCAGGAAGTAGATACAGGGAGTTAAGCAAACTTGCCACCAAGGGAGCATACTTGCCACAGGGTCAGTGAGTACATTGGCCAATGTGGAGCGTGAGAGTAGAGAGGAGACGCCAACGACCGTCTGACCTCTAGGGTCAACCGGCACGATGAAGAACAACAGCTATGACGTGTTCGGGACGTGTTCATGACGTCACCCCTCCTACTGATCATCGAACGTTCAATATGATTGGTTCCCGCTCGTTTGCTGCAATGCTATTGGTCAAATTGTAACTGTTTTGTGCTGTGTGCCACAAGATGCCCGGCAGTTCTTGTAGAGTATTCAAGTGAGGGAGCCCGTACACAGAGATGTGTTCTGTTCTGTCTATTCGGCCAATAGGCTGAACACTGTCCATTCCTCACCGTCAAGTTAAACTCAGCGTCTTTTCGATATACCAACACTCGCCCGGAATCGCGACTGTGACTATATTGTTCAGAAGCCTAGTAGTGACAAATCACCAGAGCGAAACAGACTGGTATCAGGTAACCCCTGGTGACAAAGATCGTTGTGAGTGACTTAAGAGTGAACTAAGGCAGTGCTGCCGCCTAAGTAATCTGTGTGTGACTTTACCACAGTGTACCTGTACCACAGTGTACAGTGTAGTGCATGGTACCTTATAACCTGCAGCCGCCAGCCGCCACTCTGTCTCGAGCATGAAGCCTCGAGCGCCCGCCGCCACCCTCACTACTACGTAACGTCACCATCTTACCGTCATTGCCAGTGTGTGTGCGTGTGTCTGTCTGTTAAGCAAGCAGCACGCCCTACTGCGAGTACCCTCCATGTCTAGAAGCGAAACCAGCTATCAGGCCACCTACTGGCGCTTGTATAAATGTGCCTGAGTGAGTGAGTGAGTAAGACAAGGTACCTTATCTGTAAGTACAAGATCTTGTCATTGTATTATTGTGTCTGTGTTGATCTGAGGTATCAACCACAGTTCTCACCTTCTCATACCTGTCACAGGTTATAGGTGAATCAACGGTGTATGCGTGTTATCTGTGTGGTATCACGGCATTTCACTCGTCTGTGAATGTGAGCTTCACATACACCACACATTTAGTTATTGTGTGTGATTATTATTGTGCATGCTATTGCCTGTCCCATTGACAATGTATTTGTGATTTATTGCATATCATCATTACCGAGTATCCGGTTGGAACTCTTGTGATCCCTTTGCATACTGGCAGTTAGGTTGCCGTGTTAATGATTGGCTGTCAACTATGTTAAGTTAGGTGTTTCTCCACGAGTGGATATGAGTCGATTAGCCAGATGTCAAGAGTCTCGCTAATACATCCATAGCCTTTCTGATGCCAATCTAAAGTAAATCAAGCACCCTTTGTATTAGTGGTTAAGTTAGTAAATAAACTACTGTTAAGCTTTATACGGTGTTTCTGTTGAACCACTTCTGAATACTGCCAACATTACTCAAGCCTTCAGCTCTAAATAGTGTCTTCAACACCGAGTTGCCTAATTCACTAAACTATAAATGTGATGAGGACCCTAGGAGTCCCTTAAAGTGTTAGATCATTGAGGAGATTTCAACAATCAACGTGGAGCAGGACCAGGTGAGGCTAGTCTGAGAAAAGACTTTCAAGGACTCTAACTCGACCTTGCTCCCAGGCCCTGTACGGTTGCTCTTGTATTTTCTATTCTGCTAATTCCGACAGTTTCATGAAGCGTCTGCCACATGTACATTGGCGACGTACGCATTGCAGTCGTGAAAGCAAAAAAGAAAGCCCCCACATCTGGCGCCCAACGTGTTTGGCTTAGTTGGAACCTATGAGCTAGGTTGTACTGTCGGGAAACCGACACACACATACACAAATAGCATAGTCTTCCCTTAGTCAGTATCCTCTTAAAATTAGAGAATGGGAGACTCCGTGACGTCATCGACGTCGCCGTGTATTTACATTATTAAACACTGTTCATACAACAGTTTAATGTCTAAATTGAACAAAAAAGTGTTCAATAAGACTGAATATAATTACTAACACCAAAATATAGCTTGACTCTCTTGTTAACATAAATTTAACATAGAAGTGGAACCAAGAGATCCAGGGCGTGACTTACTGACGCCACCCTCACACGAAAACAATAACAAACACAGCCTTACGCTGTAAATGGCTCCAGAGCTGGTGTAACTAACTAGACACCAATTTACGTGTCAACAACCAGCAACACAGCCTATCAACATCACAGCAACGAACGTATCCGTCTTACCAAGTATTTGTATATTACAATAGTGCACTTTTTAATATCAAAAGGTATAGGCGGTTATGATATATGGAAAACACCCCACAAATGTACGTGTACCCCATTTTTACAGCCCTCATATTTCATGTTATACCTGTAATTGATATGTTTGGGGAAATGTAATTAATTCCTTGTATTCCATACAGGTAAATTGTGAATTGTAGCAGCAAGTAGCTGAGTAGAGAGTTGAACTATACACATATGGTACCTAGCTGTATGCCAACGCTTGTAGCCTCCCACAGCCGCCATTACGTGGCAACACCATGTGGCACAGAGCCACACCCATTTGATGCTACATTACACAGCCTTAGCAGGGCCAATACTACAGGCACCAGCTAAGACCTTTTGTTCTATAGTAGTAGTATTCATAACTAGTAATAACTATTGAAATAATAGTAGATTAGACCACCATATGTGGTATGATATAAAATTAAACTTAGGTAAAAAATTGGTGGTTTAAGAAGGAGCCATCTTAAAGTGGTTTAAGCTACAAATTGTCCCTCCAATTTATGTGAGATTAATTTCAGGCAGTTTTAACAAGTACATACAGTCCACTCAATTAATTCTTAGTTACTAAGAATAAAAATAAGATAAACTTTATTTTATTGAAGTCAATTTAAAAGGAGATATACTGCCTGGAGTTTTTACCACATAATTTATGGTCCTTCGTACCTAGATGATTATATCAGTTAACCAGTAGGTACATTGCATCTAGATATAAGATCCTGATATAACATTAGTAGTGCAATATTATATATACATAAATTATAGCAGCAAGACATTGCTATATATTTGCATTTTTCTAGCCTAACTTTTCAATCTCATAGCAAACAAAACTTACAACAAAGCATTATTATTGTTCTGAGGCCTGTGCCAAAGAACAATTGTGCCTTTTCATTACAAGAGGTTGATAACGGCTACTTTACTTATAAGTTACTTATAAATGTTTTTGTAATTTAAATTTAAGTATAAAATACATTACTTTAATATTGCGCCATTAACATAACATTTACTGCATACCACATTATTTACAGCAAATTCTTGCACAGGGTAGGACATTTTAGGCTGGTGTTGTACAGCAACCTAGTTTAATTTATTGTGCTAACCTGGTGTAAGGGTAAGAATTTTTACACTTGTCTAGAGTTGAACATATATTACAACTAGCCAGTACATATTTTTATGCAGTATCATGACAACCCGTGTTGTGTTGTCAACCTGATATTCATACATATAACTATATATATAATTTAACTATAATCATTTCACCTTTGAGTGTTAACCTGTGTCTCTGTACCAACGAAGAGTGATAAAGACGGGCTAACTTGCGGAATACCAGCATTGATACAGGCTTACCACTCAAATTATAGCGTGTATGATTATACAGTAGTGTATATTTTAAATGATAAACGGCTCTAGTTCGGAAACTAGTAGCTCTACTATTTCAAGTGCCAGAATAGTTAAAGTCCATACGACTAGCAAGTACTTCCAGANCAGTGAATGCAATTTAAGCTTTGTTAATCTTCCTTATATGACAGGTTTCTAATTTTGGAAATTAACTTTGTCATTCTGTGCTAGATACGTTCAAGTGAATTTATATCCATTCTATAGTACGGCGACCAAAACTGAACTGCATAATCAAAATGGGGCCTAACCAGAGCAAGAAATAATTGATTGATTAATAAAGATTAAGCCACCCAAGAGATGGCGTGGGCATGAATAGCTTTAAAGAGCAAGATACAGCCGAAGAACAACACCAGGTGTCTTGTTATTAATGCTTCGATTAATAAATCCCAGTGTCCTATTTGCCTTATTACGAACATTCATGCATTGATCTTTTAGTTTTAAATTCTTACTAATCATAACTCCAAGATCCCTTTCGCAATATCCGACTTCGCAATCTCAACAGCATCTAGCTCATATCTTGTAACTCTATCATCATTACCTAACCTCAAAACTTTATATTTATCAGTACTGAACTGCATCTGCCAATCTTTTGACCATTTTAAAACTCTATTTAGATCGACTTGAAGTGATAGTCTTCTGTGTTTATTTCCCTATCGATTTTTGTATCAGCAAATTTGCAAATGTTGTTACTCAAACCTGAATCTAAATCATTTATGTATATTATAAACAACAGAGATCCTAGGACAGAGCCTTGAGGCACTCAACTTACAACATTTTCCCACTCTGACTTAACCCCATTTATACTAACTCTGTTTCCTTTGGCATAGCCATGCCCTAATCCAACTTAATAAATCTACGGTACAGATAGTATGGCTTAGGTTCATATATTAGGGGATTGGGTTGCACTAGATTGCACTGCACTAGAAATTAGGTACTGGGATATCGATATCTATGGCAGGTGGCTGCAGGTAATGAATCCCCCAATGGTGAACATTCCAATTATAAACTATGTAAACAAGAGCTGGGACATACTCTCCAACACTATATCTGTAATTGCCCTGTTATCCGTTACTTCAGACGAAGTGGTATGAGGTAGCTTTGAGCTCTGTAATCACTTCATACACTCAGGAAAATTGGAAGATATTCTTGCGCTGTACCAGAGTGTGCTAATGGAGGCTAATAGATCAGCATTGCACTTAATGTTCTCTCCTGATTTTCAGTCAAAGTTGATTCGTTTTTGTATTGAGGCTTGTGTTTTCTACTCTGATTCTGTGTTTGACTAACAATCCTTTGAGATTGGAATATCAGATGAGCTTATAGCTAGCTTTTGATCTACACTGTGTAATCTTTCATAAAGAATAGGATAGCAGCTGTTTTTGTTGTTTAAAAATCAGCTACAGCAGCACATTTCTGTGTATATATAAGCAATAGGAGAGGTCCTAACATTTCCATCTTCATGATAGCACGATTGATGATGTCGGGAGACGTATCGTTTCCAGAGTCTATGTTGACGTGGTTATTTGCAACGATTGCATGTTGTTTCTTAGAGTTAGACTTGATATGAGCACTTGGCAGTCAATGGTGGTGCTTCTTATTTATGATAGGCGAAGTTTGTCAAAGTTTTCTCCTCCATATGACTGATGAGCAACAATTTTGAGTCGAGGCGCCCGAGTGTGTGCAGCGTCAATGTTGATCGACGGTTGGGCATGGCTTGTGTGTTATTTCTTATAGAGTTATAATTGATGCGAGTACTTAATTGGCGGTCAGAGGTGGTGCTTCTTAATAAACAATATATACTCTCGTGATTTAGTTCAGTATAGGATTTAAAGAAAAAACAGCATACCAATGTTATATCACAGAAAACGAATTTATCATAAACTCATGTATTTGTCTTATAATATGGAAATGCATCCATAATAGATAGCAATATGAATAGCCAAATTTCTGTGAATCCCCTACCATGTTGGAATCTGTGGAAATGAATGAGCAAATGTGCTAGCTGCTGAAGGAAACCACATTGGTTTCATCTTGGATACAAATGTCCATGGAGATTCAGAAGGGAAACAATTATAGTTGAACATGCAGAGGAGTTTAAGAATCTGTGGTGAGGGTGATGGACACAGCCTTGACAACTATACTTCAGAGAATGTAAACATCTAACAGTCATTAGAAATATGTGTAGAATAATAAACCCTGGTTTGAGTTAGGGAAAACACCATTTGTCATATAGATATATATACTGTTCTTAAAGATTCCCCCATTTTGCACCTGCAAAAAATCATAAGATTTTAAGGGTTGACGAATGTTAATCTTCTTGTTTGATAAACTGTGCACTTGAGACAGTTAATAAGAACATGTCAATATTAAGACAACAAAAAGTTTTAAGAATGTTTCACACCACAATCAAGCAAAATTTACAATTATATAAATTATTTTAGGGAATAATATATAAATTTTATATTTAAACATGACATTAGTGTTTAGTGGAATGGATAAGGAGTCAAATTGTGTTAAAAAGAGCGATTTTTAGAAAATTTGGAAAACTATTTTTTCTGATCATAGAATAACTAAATGTATTTTTTAAGGTTTCATGCAGCCATTAAATATCATTCACAATTTATTAACGAATTTTACAAAAAAAACACCATAAATTTTATATTTAAACATGTAAAAACTATTTGTAATACATTAGGAACAAAATAGTTATAGAAAAAGCAATTATAAAATCTATGTGTTTGGATTTTTGGATTAAAAGTTTCTCAAATGCTCTCCTGCACCATTCTCAATGCAAGTTATTTGTACACCTATGGGAAGACTTAGATGAAAGTTTTCAAACCGTTTCATGTTTGTTGCGTGGAGGCTGACTCCATACACAGCTTTAAGTGTAGATATAATAGAGCCCAGTAGGATCAGGAACCTGTACATTAGTTGATTGCCAGTTGAGAGGCGGGACCAAAGAGCCAGAGCTCAACCCACCTCAAGCACAATTAGATAAGTACACATGCCACTAAGCTAGTCCCAGAACTAAGAGGCATGAGTTCAACCCGTTCTCGCACTTGCTTATAGTCAATATTGGCTTATTTAATAAGTGCATATGTGGTTATCTTGAGATGATTTCGGGGCTTTTTAGTGTCCCTGCGGCCCGGTCCTCGACCAGGCCTCCACCCCCAGGAAGCAGCCCATGACAGCTGACTAACACCCAGGTACCTATTTTACTGCTAGGTAACAGGGGCATAGGGTGAAAGAAACTCTGCCCAATGTTTCTCGCCGGCGCCTGGGATCGACCCAGGACCACAGGATCACAAGTCCAGTGTGCTGTCCGCTCGGCCGACCGGCTCCATACATACTGTGACATACTAATTGATTATAAATATTTTAGTTTACCTTGAAAAGCTTCTTAGAAACCCCAACCTCACCTAACCTTAGTATGTTAAGATAAGCATCTTATTGCTTCTTAATTATAATTATTACTTAACCTATACCGTTGATAGGTTAAGTAATAATTGTAATTAAGAAGCAATAAGATGCTTATCTTAACATACTAAGAAGGTTAAGGTGAGGTCGGTGTTCTCTATGAAGCTTTTAAAGGTAAACTAAAATATTTACAATCAATTAGTATGTCACATATGCACTTATTACATAAGCCAATATTGACTATAAGCAAGTGCGAGAACGGGTTGATGAGTTACAAGGAAAGGCTGTGGGAAATTCATCTCACGACTCTGGAAGACAGAGTAAGGGATGATCACTACCTATAAAATTCTCGGGGGAATTGACAGGGTAGATAAGGATAAACTGTTTAACACGGGTAGTACATGAACAAGGAGCACACAAGTGGAAACTGAGTACGCAAATAAGCCATAGGGATGTTAGAAAGAATTTTTTCAGTGTTAGATTAGCTAATAGGTTGAATGCATTAGGCAGTGATGAGGGGGAGGCTACTCCATACACAATTTCAATTGTAGATATGATAGAGCCCAGTAGGCTCAGGAACATGTACATCAGTTGATTGACTGTTGAGAGGCGGGACGAAAGAGCCAGAGCTCAACACCCGTAGGCACAAATAGGTGAGTACACACACACTCTCTCTCTCTCACACACACACACACACACACACACACACACACACACACACACACACACACACACACACACACACACACACACACACCACACACACACACACAGATTCATTTCTCTCAATGTTCGATGACGCTGCCAAAATTATGAGAAGGATTAAGACAGAGGAGGACTGCTTGAACTTCAAGAAGACCTAGACAAGCTGAAGGAATGGTCAAACAAATGGTTGTTAAAGTTTCGCCCAAGCAAATGTAATGTAATGAAGATAGGTGTAGGGAGCAGGAGGCCAGATACAAGGTATCATCTGGGAGATGAAACTCTTCAAGAGTGAGAGAAAAAGACTTGGGGGTTGATATCATGCCAGACCTGTCCCCTACAGCCCATATAAAGAGGATAACATCAGTGGCATATGCCAGGCTGGCCAACATAAGAACGACATTCAGAAACTTGTGTAAGGAATCATTCAGAACTTTGTATACCACATAAGTTAGGCCAATCTTGGAATATGCAGCCCCATCATGGAGTTCATATCTAGTCAAGGATTAGACTAAACTGGAAAAGGTTCAAAGGTTTGCCATGAGACTAGTACCCGAGCTGAGAGGTATGAGCTACGAGGAGACACTAGAGGAATTAACCCGCACTTCGCTGCGGGTTAAAAAGAGTTAGGGGGGGGACATGATCATCACATTCAAGTTAGAATTCTCAAGGGAATTGATAGGGTAGATTGTTACAACCCTCGAGACTTAGTAAGGTTCTTTTCTCGCAATGATCAAAGTATAAGAAAATCGGCCTTGCCAAAAAGTGTCTAGGGTATGAATAAAACACTGCATAAACGGCAAAACAATATAACTATGCTAAGGGTGACACAATATAACATATAAATGGTAAAAATATAACAGCCAGAAATATTCTTCAGCATGCAATATCAATGAAAATCCTTAATAAACACAGACCATCGCTTAAAACACATGATTGAATAAATGGTGTAGCACAATTAGTCATACCAAGAGAATTAACTGAGTAATGAGCTAAATAAACAATATCCCCTGACCTAACTAGTACACACATCTCCTCTCCATGCAGTTACCCATGTGTCTGACTAAATCCTGGCTCGCAGAGCAGGCGTCATACCAAACCATCAACTAAACATCCACATGAACACCTGTGAAACTCAACTAACAAAAGTCTAGTATAAATAATCAATTACTGGGTAATCTTTAAGAGTATATAATACTGTTACATTACTCACTAGAATTGAAAGGCAAACAATAATAAGAATTAATCAAGGTTGAAATATAAACGCTAGCTTGACAACCAGCCCAACTCTGGACACATCCAAATATGGTCATCCCCCCACATGGAAGAAACCACACTCCCTCCAACAGGAAATAACTTGCACAAGCCTCATACAATAATAATGCAACTCAGGCACACTACAGCATGTTACAATATACAACATACAATAGTCTATAATCATACAATGTCAATTGTATATACAACTTGATACTATACTAATTATAGAATAGAACAATAAGTATTATAAGCATCACGATAATGTTAGAATCCATGTAAGATTCGTAACATCCCTCCCGGCCCCTAAGAAAAAATGAAATTAACTGAAGGTTGATTTCATTTCTCGACTGCATGAAATATAACATGAAAATACAACATGAAGATACTTCAACAAAAGATGAAAGTAGAAAGCAATAAAATTTCACAGTAAAAAAAATAAACAAAATTACATGCATCTTATGAATATAGAACACTACATATTATGGCACTGCAACAGGAAATCCTCTGGATAAGGCATCAGCAATAACATTTTGCCTCCCAGGAATATGACGAATTACAATATTGAATTCTTGCAGAATCAATGACCATCTGAGTATTCTCTGGTTTATACACTTCAAAGAGTTAATGAATGTCAATGGATTATGATCTGTATATACTACCACTTGATTTCCTGACAAGTATGTCTCAAACTTCTTAACTGTCAATATCAAACAAAGTGCTTCTTTCTCAACTACAGAATAATTAGTTTGTGTCCGGTCAAATTTACGAGAGAAATAATATACAGGATGTTCTAACTCATCTGGTCCTACTTGGAACAGAACAGCACCTGCTCCTAGATCTATGTGCAGAATAAAAGGTTTATCATACTGTGGACTAGCTAGCACAGGTGAGGTTGAGAGAATTCCTTTCAACTTCTAAAAAAAGTTCTGACACTCCTGCGTCCACTTAAATTTTACCTGTTTCCTTAGAAGATTTGTTATAGGTGCAGCAACAATGGAAAAGTTTTTACAATATCTCCTATAATACCCACACATCCCAATAAATTTCTGCACAGACTTCTTATTTGTTAGTACTGGGTAATCCACAATTGCCTGGATCTTGTCTTGCAATGGGACTATCCTACCTTGTCCGACCTCATGTCCTAAGTACACTAGGTTCCTTTAGCCCAACTACATTTCTTCATATTCACAGTCAAATTAGCATGTTGTAACACAGTAAACAATTTCTTTAAACTGGACATATGATCACCCAACTCATACTGAAAATCACAATGTTATCCAAATATGCCCTGCAATCTGGCACATCCTTCAACAAAGAATTCATTAACTTCTGAAAAGTTGCTGGAGCATTCCTTAATCCAAACGGCATTACATTGAACTCGAAAGATCCATCAGGAGTGATAAATACTGTCACTTCCCTTGCAAAATCGGTAAGTGGGATCTGGTGATACCCCTTAGATAAGTCAAATTTAGATACAAACTTAGCATGACCTATAGTATCGATACAGTCCTCCAATAAAGGTAATTGATACACATCAACTACCTTTACCTGGTTGAGTTTTCTATAATCCACTACTAATCTCCATTTATCCTCTGATCTTGGTACTACTAAACACGGTGAACTCCAGGAGCTCTGACTGGGTCTAATGAACCCATGTCGAAGAAGATAATCAACCTCCTCCTGGATCATACGTCGTTTCTCGGGTGTCACTCAATAAGGGTGTAGCCGAATTGCAGTTACATCTGTCAGGTTAATGTCATGAGTAATGAGAGAAGTCTGAGTGAGGAACTCGCCAAACAAGTTAGAGGACATCTCCAAAAGGTCCTGGAACTCTGCTCTCTCCTCACCCTGCAAATGACACAACAACTCTTCCCCGGAACTGGAATTAGACAAACAAGGATTACCATCTTCCACTGCAACGCTCGACTCTTCAGGATTTACCTTCTCAGCAACACAGCAAGCCACAATACTAGGCCCACAATAAGCCTTCAACCGGTTCACATGTACACTCATGGTCTGACGTTTCTGTTGGGGATGGCAAACTTTGTAAGTAACTTCCCCAAGACGTTTTACTACTTGATACGGTCCTGAAAATTTATGTGACATGGAAGTACCCATACGAGGCTTCAAGACCATTACCAAATCTCATGGCTCAAAAACTCTGAGCTTGGCCTTGAACCTCTTGTCATGTTTCTCCTTCATTACCTGTTGTTGTTCCCTTAGATGTCGTAAGGCCAACTCCCTCGTTCTGGACAGCTTGCTCTTTACATCCGTCAGGTAACGCTCACTCTGCCTGGCTGTAACGTCTCCTAGCATTTTCTCATGTAACATTTTTAAAGGTCCTCTCACCTGATGTCCAAAGATAAGATCAAAGAGAGAGCAGCCTAAAGCACTGTGCAATCCATCTCTAGTAGCAAACAAAACAAATGGTAAATTATCGTCCCAATGTCTGGGTGAATTTTCCCCAGTTGCTTTCAACATTTTCTTGAAAGTTTGGTGGAACCGCTCGATTCCCCCTTCACTCTGAGGATGGTAAAGACTGGAAAAATTATGCTGAATACCAAATGAATTATAAAAGGTTTTAAAGGTGATGGAACAAAAATTGCTCCCATTATCAGTTTGAATTATATAGGACATACCAAATAGAGAGAAAAATCGTTCCAACTGCCTTATAATGGTAGAAGCTCTAATGTTACGTAAGGCATATGATTCAGGGAACCTGGTGGTCATACATAAAATTGTAAACATTTACATATTTCCGGATTTGGTACAGGGTAAATGTCTGACACAATCCAGTACCACATGAGTAAAAGGCTCCTCTGGCACACCAATAGGGTATAATAGTGCTCGTGGCACAGTCTGATTAGGCTTACCGACAGTTTGACACACAACACAATTGTGGCAATGTCTGACCACATCTTTTTTGAGTTTTGGCCAATAGAAAAATTTACAGATCTTATGATACATACTGGTAATGCCTTGATGGCCTCCCATCAGGTCATCATGGGCAGCTTGCAATATCTACTCCCTATACTCTGTTGGCACAACGAGCTGGGTTTTAGACTCACAATCATCTGATGAGGGAGTTCCTGATGGTCTCCATTTTCTCATCAGACAACGATCATTGAAATACCAACCCATACTCTCCTCCAAATTATCAATGGAGTCGGCTGCTTCTCCATAACATTCAGCTAGACTGGGATCAGTACTCTGTAACTTAATCAAAGTCTGGAACTCAACAGCTGGAGCGAGCGGGCAAGGAACTGGTACCTGGCCCATTTCAACCAGACCATCTGGGTCAGAATAAATTAGGGCTTTGGCACCGGCCTCACTCTCGACATCCGCGTGAGCTAAAAATGTATCTTCAAGGTCCACCTCCACCTCCCTGTCTGAAGGGGTCCTGACCTCGAGAACATCCACCTTGGTTGTAGCAGGACTTACCACATTCTGCTTACCCATGGATCTGGTCACAACACAGGCTGGATAAATGACACCATCATCCGCATCTGGTTGAGCCAGTACTGCACTAGGGTTAGTGAACATAACAGGACAATCGGTCCCACTAACTTGACACTTGTCAAAATCATTACCTACAATGATATCAATCCCAGGGATGGGCAACTGCTCACTGACTGCTACAGTGCACCAACCGGTGTAATAGAAGAATTCAGGTTAACTTTAATTAATGGTACACGCAGGATATGACCTCCAAGTCCTTGCAATAACACTACCTCTCCAGTGTCTTCTGAGCTAACATCAGTAAGAACATGGCGAGAAATTAAAGACTGGGAAGCACCAGTGTCCCTTAACAACTGCACTGGCTTCCAGGTTCCACTAGTACATAATAAGGTGCCCGAATGTAGGTATGGATCAAAATTAGTCATCCACTTGGGCGTGACTGGAGCAACATTGGCATTAAAGATTTGCAAACCCTACTCATAATCAGACCAGTTGGTCTCAACTCAGGGTGCAAAGCATAACAGGAATTTACCACATGACCTCTTCTCCTGCAATGCGTACAATATCTGCCAGTGGTCGAAACAGCCGAACCAACTGCAGGCTTAATCACTACATTACTTGAGGTTGACAACCCTGTCTGTTGTTTCTCAGATTTAGGCTTTACAGGAGAAGGGTTCAGGGGAGAAGGTGAGGTAGCTGGTCGGGTCTGGAAAACATGATTTTTAGGAGCAAAATGATTAGTTTTAGCATTATAATGATTAATATGTGCTCTAAAAGGCACTTTAGTAAGTAATTCATGCATCTCATCTGCTGCTTGGCTAGTTTCATAAGATCAGTGGTTTTTTTATTTTCTGCCATAAACAAAGCTAATTTCTCTGGTAGACATCCCAATACTTCCTCAGATACTATGAGGTTCTCAAAGTCTCAAACTCTGCAATATTAAGTGCTTTAACCCATCTATCAAATGATTTAATTTAACCCGTACAAAGTCAGAAATAGTCTGGTCATGTGCTCTTTTTGAACTTCTGAATTTTGTCTATGTGCCTCTGGGATCTGCTGGTATGCATTCAAGATGCTCTGCTGACCAAATTTAAAATCGAAAGAATTCTCAGCAGGCAAGATGCAAATACCTCCTGAGCTTTACCCTTAAATTGTCCTGCATAATGGCAACACATTGATCCACAGGCCAGTTCATGCTGACTGCTAATTTCTAAAATGCAAAAAAATATTTCTGGATCTTCCTCATTAACTTAGGTAAATCTACATGTTTACTGTACTTGGAAGAACTATTTGTACTCTCTGGATTATTACTAGTGTTACCCAGCCCTGCTGCAATTCTCTGCTGTTCCAACCTGTTATTATGTTCAGCCATACTCTGCTGAATTTCTAATTGCTGTTTTCTTTGTTGCCTCAAGTTGCAACTGGGCTATTAAACGACATTTTGTGCCTCAATCTCCAACCGTCGAGTTTTCAAGCTCTCTCTGTTGAGCTTAACCTCTAATATTTTCTGTTGCTTTTGAGCTTCATCTCTAACATTTTCTGTGCTTTTCAATTCACATTCCTTTTCTCGAGCCTCAATCTTAGCATATGCTACTTGCTTCTAACTCAAGACGCCTTAACGCAATCTGTCACTAGTCCTCCTATCGTACCTCATCCAGAATCTTTTCTTCTAACTCACCATTCTCTACTAAATGGATCACTATCATTCTCAATATTTGNACCCAGTTATTCATTCCTCCATCCTACCCGCTGGCAAACTGTTGGTCTTCTGTTACTGGTAACAAACTGCGTACTCTTATGGGTTGTCTCCTCATGGCCGTCCTCCTGCCACCTTAACCGGCGGTGGGAAACAGCTTTAGCAAGGTTGCGTCTTGGCCATACTCGCTTAACTCTCGGTTACTTAATGGAGTGCCGCTCGCCTCCTTTTTGTCCAAATTGCGTTGTCCCTCTTACAGTCGTGCATATCCTTGGTGAACGTCTTGACGTCCAGGACGAGCGTGTCTCCTCCTTTCCGATCGTCCCTCGCGGTCACTTGTCCCTCGATAGGATTCTTGGTAAATCGGATACTTTTGATATCGTTCACCTTGTGTGTTTGTTCTCGTATTGGCATCCTTGGTGATATTTAGCACCCACTGACAATTCTGCTGTTGGTGGTTATCATCCACACACATGATGGTGCTACATATCCTTCCCAGTTTGGTGCCTTCTTTTGATAATTACTTACTTCCTCCTGATGTTCTTATTTAATATAGATGTGGAAATCACCTGATTGTTTCAAGTGTAGACAGACATGTGAATAATTTGAGTTTCAGACCACGAAGGAAGAATTGAAACAGGAATTTCCTTAAGTACTTTCGTATTTAATAATACATCTTCAAAAGGATGAAGGATGAATACATCCTTCTGAATATGTATATTAAATATGAAAGTACTTAAGGAAATTCTTGTTTCAATTCTTCCTTTTGTAGTCTGACGCTGTCATATTTTTAATTTTCGTGATTTACACACATGAAAGAATTTTATTGGATCGGCCATCTCCCGTTCACCTCATCCTCTAAGCATATAAATTTTTTTAATTTTCAGCCTCATTATCGTGACTTCTGCATTTCAGATATCTTGAGTCCTCACAAGAAACGCAAGACAAATTTCTAAATTCGTTTACATGAACATCAGGTTTGACCAACTCAGAAACATCAGATTCCAAAAGATTACGTCGACCTTATAAATCGCCTAGGATACAAGGTGGTGCTAAGTACTATATTTCGTCTTTTGAAAATAGAGCAGCTTAGGGAAGAGATCGTGACTATCTTGCTTAAGACGAAGTGCCTGAGATCTGGATAATATGGTAAAGTTGCTTTCGTGAACTATCAGGGAAAGCCGGCAGCTCTTAACATCTCGGCTGCCTGTTCCAAATATATCGCTAGTGAAGCCGACATAATGTGGTTGTTGTGCGGCGCTGGTGGCGCTCCACTACTGCTGGGTGTGGCTGACAAGCAACCAGCTATCCTGTCAACCTTCAAAGGAAGTCAGACTCTTGAAGACTTTTACGCCCAAATGTTGGCGCAATATGTCCCTTGAACTCCATAGACATCAATGCAGTACATTCGCAGCTGACGTGTTCTCATATTGATGCTGGAGATCCTGCAGGCGTCGCCCCCCACAACACCCGTCACAGGAGCAGGAATTCCGGGAAGCTATGCACGCCAACCCTAGAGACGCCCATTGCTTAGAAAGCTGTTGCACTGCCTACACGCAAAATTAGGCAAAATACCTCGACTTCAAATATTCCTTGGAACCAAGGATAGTAGGAAGCCAAGGAACCGTAGGATTACCTGTCCTAATCCAGTGACCGTCATCCCTGAACAAGAGGAAACGAAATGAACAGCGCTCTCAAAATTATAGCCTGGATTAGGCTATCAAAAACCTAATCCAGGGAATTATACTTTGAATCGTGTGAACCCTGTACAAAGTGCTATTGGCGTCCTAATCTAGTTACCATAACCTTGAACACTTCAATTGTTCTACGTAAACACTTAAGAAACACAGATGTGTCAAACCTATTAATTGTTGAATATCTGAAAATGTAGTCACAAACCAATACTTGTTGGCTCAGTGCCTTTTGATAATTGCTTTTAAATTTTAAAATAAAATGTTTCTCTTTTTCCTAATTGTGTAGTTGTTTGTGGATGTTCACAAAGATGTGCTTGCATGGTCGATCTAGGCTCCAAGCTTAGATTGATAGTTATTTGTTTATGATATGACTAATATCTCATGCTTTTATCATATTTACATATAAATTTTCAATCGTGCCAGCTTCAATAACTTTTGTCTAACCTGTTCCATTTACTAATACAGAAAAAAAATCTTTTATAATCTTAACAGAAAAAGAAAAAAATACAGAAAAAAATCTTTAAAATATCTTTTAAACCTCTGAAACTTGTTTCTTCCCCCTCCTCATTTGGCCCATTGGCGCATTGAGGGGACTTGGTGGTTAGCTGCCAGTATGTGATGCTCCATGGGACGGTCCTGTCCTTTTATGGCCTTATTCTCCTACTGCTGTCTTTTTCTTCTCCAGTTGTGCCGGATTGCTTCTCTTTTTCCTTATGTTTTGTTTTTCTCGCCCCTCTTCACCTATCTGTTTGTCGTTTCCTGCCGACCTTTTGCTTGTTTTGGTTATTCTTTTGGACTCTTTCTATTTTGACGCCCGGGTGCTTGGGGAGGCATATGCTTGCACCTGTAAACTGTAGTACCCAACGTCGAGAGCGAGGGGAACCTTTTATTGTCACTCCTTTCATCACTGAACCCGATCTCAATGGACTGACAGTTCTTAAGGTGGCGTTTGTGGGGCGTATACTCACGACGCACCCCTAGGGGGCCCCAGCATGATCGGTGATAGCTTCTTGTTGGGAGTCCTATCTCTAAATGTGGCTCCATGGTGGATATGGGGGCACATTCGTGAATGAAAGTTTTTCTCTTCGTCCTGATGTCAAATTCTGTTCCTCTTTTACCTTCTCAGGCTCGTCGGGTGGGCGGCTAAACCCCGAGTTGGACAGTGTTGGAAGACCGGGCTCTGTAGCCCCCGCTGCATTGGGCCCTGACCTTGCTCCTCCTTTGAACTTTCTGACTACTCCCCTCGGCTCCCATTCCTCCTCTGTGGTTAGGTCGAGCCCCAAGCCCCTGTGGTGACCACCTCGTTCCCTGCCACGGCTCAGTCTCTACTTGACTACTGC
Organism: Procambarus virginalis; assembly: GCA_020271785.1. Taxonomy (NCBI): domain Eukaryota; kingdom Metazoa; phylum Arthropoda; class Malacostraca; order Decapoda; family Cambaridae; genus Procambarus; species Procambarus virginalis. Next base: position 32,158,321 of record WNGS01160430.1, on the reverse strand, counting down.
ACCTTTTAACCCTCTCTGTCTGGGGTTCTCAACGCCATCCTCGACACGGCCGCACTCGCTCGATTCCTTCTATACTGATGCTTATCAGACCTTGTTTGGTCCCGCTTCATGGACTAAATACTTTGATTTCCTCACTCTTGATTCTGTGCCTCCTGACAATTTCTCCCTTCATAGGCGCCTTGTAGATTCCGCAGATGCCTCTGTACTTTCCACCCCACCCCACCTGTCTCGGTACACTTGTCGTTGCTGCTCCTTCTCAGGATGCAGTATCCCGCTTGGCCGCCTTGTCCTGCCTTGGCGAGCCCCCTGTTTGTGTCCAACAATGCTCGGTTGAATGCCAGTGTTGTCGCTATTCTCCTCCCACCCCATGTTGCTACCGGTGTTCAGAATCTCCAGGACTGCCACGAAGATATTAGTCATATCCTTCGATGCCCAGGGCCATTCTGTCCTCCAGGTAGACTCGTTTACTCGTCCCCCTCGTGGTCGTCGCCGTTAACCTCTTCAAGTTGTGAAGATTACCTTTGATAGTAGGACCCTTCTGCCCTCTGTCATTGTTGTTGGTGCCAGGTACTCCATCCAGGGGAACATTCCCTCCCCGCGGCTCTGTAATAAGTGCTGGAGGTTTGGGCATGTTGCCTTCGCTGCTCTAAAACACTCTCTCTCTGTCCCATGTGTGGAGGCGAGGGTCACTCTAAGATGGAGTGCACTTTTCCCCAGACTCGCTGCCTCAATTGCGGTGAGGCAGCGAGCCACTAAGGCCTCAATGAGCGCGATAAACAAGTTACCTTATTAGTCGTTATGAGTTGGCGCAGGTAAGTTGGCGGACACCTGCTCGGTGTCCCTAACTTCTGTCCACTTGTGGCTCGCTGCCTCGATTGCGGCCTTAGAGGCCACAATCGAGGCAGCGAACCTTAATTGCGCCCCATCCTACGTTCTCCCGTGCGTGCATGCATTACAAGCTTGAGGCAGCCGTTCTCAACCTGAAAGCACAGGGAGCGTTTATCTTTTCCTGAGGCGATGTGCGAGGTTCGCCGGCTCCCACCTTTTGCTAACGTCTTTTATGTTCACGTGTTGCATTCTTTCTCTCCTCGTCCTTCCCACCTTCCTCAGACTCGCAACCGTTTCCAGGACTTGGACCCTGATACACCCACCGCCCCTTCCTCTGTTCCTTTGAATTCTGTCCCGAAGGGTCCCCCTCCTGGTCCTGTCTGGGGTTCTCCTTCTTCTGCCAGGTCTGTCATGTCTCCTGTCTTTCTTCCTCGTCTCCCTCCAATCCTCCTTCCCATCCTTCTCCTCCGTCTATTGGCTCTCCACGCCGCCTGTCAGTACGGGCTGATGTCCATCGTTCTCCCAACGGCCGCCCTGTATGCTCTCGTTCAGCTTCTGTCGAGTTGCTGGGATCCATTGCCCAGTACGTAGTTGCTGAGACACCTGTCTCTTTGAGTAAGAAGCGTAAGCCTGGTTTCTCTCCTTCCTCCTCCCGGTGGGTAAAAAGGCTTAGCTTTCTTCCTCGCCCCCACTACTTCACTCTTGTTCCGTCCCCTCCCGTTTCGGTGGTTACGCCTCCCGTTCCTGCTATGGAGGTCTCTTTGGACCCGCTTCCCTTCGGTTGGTGCCCTTGCTTAGGTGCATTCCTGGTTTCTTCCCCTCCTGCTGCTGTCCTTGACCCTCGTTATCCCCCCCCCTCTTCCTCCTCCGGACCCTACTCGTCCGCCCCTGATCGGTCCTCTTGCTACCTTCCCTCCTTCTTTACTCAGTTTACCCATGCCCCCTAATCCTGACTTCGCTGACCCTGATCCTGTGCCGCTTTAATATTGTGTTCCCTTTTCGCCTTTGTTTCTTCGTTGTTCTCTGTTGCTGTTCTTCCTCTTCTCGTCAATGTTTATTCTTCAATGGAACGTTCGTGTCTCCAGGAGCCGATGCTTGATGCTCGTCCTAGTCGCTTTCGTGGCTATTACTTTCTCTACCCCCCCCCCCCAGCTGTTGCTGGGGCTCCTAACTCGTCTGCTCTCTTCATTCGCTCTGATGTTCCCTTTGTCCCCTTACTTTTTCCTTCGCCTCTCCATTGTTCTGCTGCTCGTATCTTTGTGAGGAAATGGTACACCGTTTGTTCCATGTATCTCCCCCGAGTGTCCAGCTTTCTCTTTCCGATCTGAAACACCTACTGGACTCCTGCTAAGTGATTTCAATTGTCATTTCTCTTTGGGTGTTTTGATGAACACCCGGGGTCACCTTCATGAGCCGTTCATCCTCTCTTTCCCTGTCTCTTCTGAATTATGGTGAGCCCACGCATTTGGGCTCTCAGACTCGCACCCTTTTCTGTCTTGATCGTTCTCTTTGCTCATCTTCTCTTTACTTAGATTTCACATGGGAGGTTCTTGATGACCTCCATGGCAGTGACCATTTCCCCCATCCTTGTTACCTTTTTGTCTATTCACCCCTCCCCTCTCCTTCCCTAGGTGGCAGTTTGCTAAGGCAGCCTGGAATCTATGTACCCTCAGTGCTGCTCTCTCTGACCTCTCCCTTATGCCTCTCCCTCGTTCTCTCCTCGTTTTTCATGACACTGTCTTCGACGCTGCCCTCCGCTCTATTTCTCGCTCTTCCTCCAGGGGCCCACGGAAGTGCGTTACCTGGTGGAATACAGACTGTGCTCGGGCTGTTCGCTGTAAGCGTGCAGCCTGGAAGAGACACCACCGCTGGCAGACGGTCGACTCTTTTTTTTCTTTCATTTCGGAAGGCGAGTGCGGTGATCCATTGGGCCATCCATACGGCTAAACGTGAATGTTGGGTGTCTTGTCTCCACCATTATGTCCGAAATTCTTCTCCCGCAGATCTGGAAGCCTATCCGCAAGATTACTGCCAAGTTCGTTCCCGATGTCTCACTGGTCCTTCACCTCCGTGGTACTCTTGTGGCAGACCCGTTGCAGGTCGCTACCGAACTGGGTTCCCTCTTTTCTTCTGTTAGCTCTGGTTTTCATCCTCCCCCAATCTTTTCGTCTTCGTAAACCTGTCCTTGAATCTTGTCCTTTGGATTTCTGTACTCATCTTCGCCTTCCCTATAACGATCCATCCTCTCTCTGAACTTCGGTCTGCCCTGGCCCTCTGCGGTTCTACGGCGGCGGGCTCCGATGATTCATTATGAGATGCTTCACCATCTCCCTCCATGCACGTCTCTGTATTTACTGTATGTATAATCGGATCTGGGAGTCGTCGTCAGTCCCTGAGGACTGGCTCGATGCCGTTGTCCTCCCTGTTCGCAAACCAGAGTCTCTGGGAACATCCCCTAAGGACTTTCGCCCTATTGCCCTCACAAGTTGACTGCAAATTTTTTGAACATATGGTTAACGTTCGTCTGATGTGGTTCTTGGAACACCATCACCTCCTCCTCTCCTTCTGAATTTGGTTGTCGCAAGTGCTGCAGCACAACAGATGTCCTGGTGAACTTGGAGGCCTATATTTGTTCTGCTTTTGCTGCGAAGACCTCTGTTGTTGCAGTCATTTTTGACCAGGAAAAGGCTTAAGACGCCACTTGGCAATATCATATTCTATCCCAGCTTCATTCATTTGGCCCTCGTGGTAATCTCCCTCTTTCTCCGCAGCTTCCCCTCGCCTCGTTCCTTTCGGGTGAGGCTTGGTACCGCTCTCTCTGCCTCTTTTCAGCAATCCGAAGGTGTGCGAGGGTAGTGTTCTGAGCACTACTTTCTGGTTGCCCTCAATGGTCTTCTTTCCTCTCTTCCTTCAGGCGTCTTCTCCGCTCTGTCGATGATCTTACCCTTTGCTCTCAGGGTGATGATTCGCCTGTCCTTCAACGCCAGCTTCAACTTGCGATTGATGCCGTGTCGTCTTGGGCCACCGATCATGGCTTCAGGTTCTGTACTTCTAAGACTTGTGCCATGACTTTTACTCGGAAGCATGTAGTTCTTCATCCCTCTTTGTTGCTTTATGGTCATCCCCTTGTGTATAGGGATTCCGCTAAGCTTTTGGGTTAGTCTTTGACACTCGTTTGTCTTGGTCAGCACATATCTCTTACCTCCGAGTTAAATGCTCAAATGCCCTTAACCTACTTCAGGTTTTGTCCCATACTTCTTGGAGAGCGGATAGGCGCACGCTCTTTTATTTGCATTCCTTTCTCGTCCTGTCTAAACTCGATTATGGTTGCCCTGCATACTCTTCTGCTTCTCCTTCTACTCTTCGACGTCTTGATGCTTTGCACCATACTGGGCTGCGTCTCAGCTGTGGTGCCTTTCGTTCGACTCCCGCCCTCAGTTTGTATGTTGACACTGGCTTCCTCTCTCCAAGACCGCTGTGATCGCTACTTTGTTCTCTATCTTGCACGGTCCTTACGCCATCCTTCCTCTCGCCTCTGTCGTGCTTTTTAACTTTTACCCCTCCTGTAGTTCCTGTTCCTCTTCATCGTCTCTCTTTCTGTCCGGTTATCTCGCTTACAGGATACTGTTTCTGTTCATATTTCTAATGTTTCTCTTCATATTGTTCCTTCCTTGCCTCCGTGGAGAGTCTCCCTTCCCAAGTTTTATACGTCCTTGACTTGTATCACTAAAGCCTTTATCCCCTCCTACGATTCTGAAAAGCCTCTTCCTTCAGCACATTTCTTCGCACTCCCACTCTATTTCCATCTTGACCGATGGGTCTAAGTCTGCGGCCGGTGTGGGCTGCTACTGTTTTTCCTGACCGCATTTATGTGTCGCCTCCCTTCGGAGGCTAGCGTCTTCACAGCAGAACTTTGCTATTCTCTATACTCTCCGTCTTTTGCTTTCTCATTATCATTCGTCCTTTGTGGTTGTAGTTGACTCGTAGTGCCCTCATTACTCTAAGGTCCTTTAATCCTGTGCATCCGGTGGTCATCGAGATTCAATATTGGCCGTTTCTTATTTCTAGTAAATTTAAATCGGTAGAATTTTGCTGGGTTCCCAGCCACATTGGTGTTTCTTTAAATGAGCGTGCGGATGCTGCTGCTAAGGAAGCTATCTGTTCTTGTCCCATCTCCCGTAAAGGTATTCCTTATTCCGACTTTTATCGAATTATTCATTCCTCCATCCTTGTCTTTTGGAAGGGATGTTGGTCCTCTGTTAGTAACAAGCTGCGTACTCTCAAACGTAGTGTGTCCCCGTGGCCTTCCTCCTACCACCGTAACCAGTGGTGGGAAACTGCTTTGGCAAGGCTGCGGATTGGCCATACTCGCTTAACCCATGGTCACTTAATGGAGCGCCGCCCTGTTGCTCATTGTCCAAATTGCATTGTCCCTCTTACAGTTGTGCATATCCTTGTAGTGTGTCCTGACTTTCAGGACGAGCGTGTCTTGCTTTCCGACCGTCCCTTGCGGTCACTTGTCCCTCGATAGAATTCTAGGTGAATCAGACACTTTTGATATCATTCGCCTTGTGCGTTTTCGTTCTCGTATTGGTTTCTTGGTGATATTTAGCGCCCTCTGATTATTTCGGACTTTGATGGTGCTATATAGCCTTCCCGGTTTGGTGCCTTCTTTTGATAATTACCTTACCTGGCCCTCTGCGGTTCTACGGCGGCGGGCTCCGATGGCATTCATTATGAGATGCTTCGCCATCTCCCTCCGTGCACGTCTCAGTATTTACGGAGTCTGTTTAATCGGATCTGGGAGTCGTCGTCAGTCCCTGAGGACTGGCTCGATGCCGTTTTCCTCCCTGTTCGCAAACCAGGGTCTCTGGGAACATCCCCTAAGGACTTTCGCCCCTATTGCCCTTACAAGTTGTGTCTGCAAACTCTCTGAACGTTTGGTTAACGTTCGTCTGATGTGGTTCCTGGAACACCATCACCTCCTCTCCCCTTTTCAATTTGTTTTCCGCAAGTGCTGCAGCACAACAGATGTCTTGGTGAACTTAGATGTCTATATTTGTACTGCTTTTGCTGTGAAGCCCTCTGTTGTTTCCGTCTTTTTTGACCTGAAAAGGCTTATGACACTACTTGGCGTAATCATATTCTATCCTAGCTTCATTCTTTTGGCCATCGTGGTCATCTCCCTCTTTCTCCTCATCTTCCTCTCTCGTCGTTCCTTTCGGGACAGGCTTGGTACCGCGCTCTGCCCTTTTTCAGCAATATGAAGTTGTGCCCCAGGGAAGTGTTCTGAGCATTACTTTTTTTCTGGTTGCCCTCAATGGTCTTCTTTCCTCTCTTCCATCAGGCGCCTTCTCCGCTCTGTCGATGATCTAACCCTTTGTTGTTAAGGTAATGATTCGCCTCTCCTTCAACGCCGGTTTCAACTTGCGATTGATGCCGTGTCGTCTTGGGCCACCGATCATGGCTTCAAGTTTTCTTTTACTAAGACTTGTGCCACGACTTTTACTCGGAAATGAGTCGTTCTTCGTCTGTCACTTTGTCATTCCTTTGAGAACAAAGATTCTGCGAAGCTTTTGGGGTTATTCCTTGACACTCGTTTGTCTTGGTCTCCCCATATCTCTTACCTCCGTGTTGAGTGCTCTAAGGCCCTTACCCTCCTTCGAGTATTGACGCATATAGCCCTGGGGACCATTCAGGCTAGTTCACATTTGTGTTCCTCACGTGTGCCCCAGAGAATGAGGTGATTTGATAAAATGCTATGCCCAAGATTACCATCAGAGTGCCGGCAGGCTGATGGGCTAAATAGCCTCTGCTACCATCAGTTTTGTCCGGTCGTGATGGTCAAGTGGATTTAGGCGTCCAGTCCATAGCAGTTGCGTTGCTCCTGGCAGTATGTGTTCGAGTCACTTCTGGGGTGTGAGTTTTCAGTTGGGTATAGACCTGGGGGACCATTCAGGCTTGTTTGCAATTGTGTTCCTCATGTGTGCCCCAAAGAATGAGGTGATTTGCTGAAATACTATGCCCAAGATTACCATCTGATTGCCGGCGGGTTGATGGGCTAAATAGCCTAGGCTACAATCAGTTTTTGTCCGGTCGTGATGGTCAAGTGGATTAAGGCGTCCTGTACATAAGTTGCGTTGCTCCTGGCAGTATGGATTTGAGTCACTTTTGGGGGGTGAGATTCCAGTTGCATATAGTCCTGGGGACCATTCAGCCTTGTTCACATTTGTCTTCCTCACGTGTGCCCCAAAGAATGAGGTGATTTGATAAAATGCTCTGCCCAAGATTACCATCAGAGTGCTGGCGGGCTGATGGGCTAAATATAAATAGCCTCATCTACCATCAGTTTTGTCCGGTCGTGATGGTCAAGTGGATTAAAGCGTCCTGAACATACCAGTTGCGTTGCTCCTGGCAGTATAGGTTCGATTGACTTCGGGGGTGTGAGTTTTCAGTTGCATATAGTCCTGTGGACCATTCCGGCTTGTTTGCATGTGTATTCCTCAAGTGTGCCCCAAAGAATGAGATGATTTGGTAAAATGCTATGCCCAAGATTACCATCAGAGTGCTGGCGGGCTGATGGGCTAAATAGCCTCGGCTACCATCAGTTTTTGTCCGGTCGTGATGGTCACATTTGTGTTCCTCACGTGTGCCCCAAGGAATAACGTGAGTTGATAATATGCTATGCCCAAGATTACCATCACCCAGGAAACAATTTAAGGTTGCCACAACGAATCTGGAAAGTGTTTGAAAAGATTGGAACTTTTGTTTTCATGCATCAGATATGGTTTTTGTGTGGAATTAAATAGGTTTCCAAAACTTGTAACCAAAACCTACGTACCTAACACTAATTTGAAACGTTGTGATGCCTTTTGTACCCTAATTTAAAACTTTGTGACCCCTTTTATAAAGTGTTTCAAGTTAAAATGCTCAAATAAAAATACAATTGGAAATGTAAAAATATGAAAATATATTTCTACATTTGGTAAAATAAAGCATCATAATAAAAGTGGGTTCATCATTTTATTCATTTATCATTTGTAGTAGCGTAGTGTAGTGGCCTGATGTAGTAGCCTGGTGTTGAAGCCTGGTATAGTGGTGTGGTGCACTAACCTGGTATAGTGGTGTGGTGTAACCTGGTATAGTGGTGTGAAGTTCCCTGGTGTAGTGGTGTGGTGTAGTAGCCTGGTATAGTGGTGTGGTGTAGTACCTGGTGTAGTAGCCTGGTATAGTGGTGTGGTTTAACCTGGTAAAGTGGTGTGTTGTAGTAGCCTGGTATAGTGGTGTGGTGTAGAGGCCTGGTATAGTGGTGTGGTGTAGTAGCCTGGTATAGCAGTGTGGTGTAGTACCCTGGTATAGTGGTGTGGCATAGTACCCTGGTATAGTGGCATGGTGTACTAGCCTGGTATAGTGGTGTGGTGTAGTACCCTGGTGTGGTGTAGTAGCCTGGTATAGTGGTGTGGTGTAGCAGCCTGGTATAGTGGTGTGGTGTAGTAGCCTGGTATAGTGGTGTGGTGTAGTAGCCTGGTGTTGTGGTGTGTAGTTCCCTGGTATAGTGGGGTGGTGTTGTAGCCTGGTATAGTAGTGTGGTGTAGTAGTCTGGTACAGTGGTGTGGTGTAGTAGCCTGGTATTGTGTTGTGGTGTAGTAGCCTAGTACCCTGGTGTTGTGTAGTACCCAGGTACAGTGATGTGGTGTAGTAGCCTGGTATAGTGGCATGGTGTTGTAGCCTGGTACAGTGGTGTGGTGTAGTAGCCTGTTGTAGTAGTGTGGTGTAGTAGCCTGGTATAGTGGTGTGGCATAGTAACCTGGTATAGTGGTATGGTATAGTAGCCTGGTATAGTGGTGTGGCATAGTAACTTGGTATAGTGGTATGGTACAGTAGCCTGGTATAGTGGTGTGGTGTAGTAACCTGGTATAGTGGTGTGGTGTAGTAGCCTGGTATAGTGGTGTGGTGTAGTGGTGTGGTGTAGTAGCCTGGTATAGTTGTGTGGTGTAGTAGCTATATATAGAGGTGTGGTGTAGTAGCCTGGTATACTGGTGTGGTATAGTAGCCTGGTATAGTGGTGTGGTGTAGTAGCCTGGTATAGTGGTGTGGTGAAGAAGCCTGGTATAGTGGTGTGGTGTAGTACCCTGGTGTAGTGGCATGGTGTAGTTTCCTGGTATAGTAGTGTGGTGTAGTAGCCTGGTATAGTGGTGTGGTGAAGAAGCCTGGTATAGTAGTGTGGTGTAGTACCCTGGTGTAGTGGCATAGTGTAGTTCCCTGGTATAGTGGTGTGGTGTAGTAGCCTGGTACAGTGGTGTGGTGTGGTGTAGCCTGGTACAGTGGTGTGGTGTAGTAGCCTGGTACCCTGGTGTTGTGTAGTACCCTGGTATAGTGGTGTAGTGTAATAGCCTGGTATAGTGGTGTAGTAGCCTGGTATAGTGGTGTGGTGTAGGAGCCTGGTATAGTGGTGTGGTGTAGTAGTCTGGTACCCTGGTGTAGAGGTGTGGTAGCCTGATGTAGTGGTGTAGTATAGTAGCCTGGTATAGTGGTGTGGTGTAGCAGCTTGGTACACTGGTGTAGCGTAGCAGCCTGGTATAGTGGTGTTGTGTAGTACCCTGGTAAAGTGGTGTTGTGTAGTACCCTGGTATAGTGGTGTGGTGTAGTAGCCTGGTATAGTGATGTGGTGTAGTAGCCTGGTATAGTGGTGTGTAGTACCCTGGTACCGTGGCATGGTGTAGTAGCCTGGTATAGTTGTTTGGTGTAGTATGGTATGGTGGTGTAGTGTAGTACCCTGGTGTAGTGGTGTGGTTTAGTAGCCTGGTATAGAGGTGTGGTGTAGTACCCTGGTGTAGTGGTGTGGTGTAGTACCCTGGTATAGTAGTGTGGTGTAGTGCCCTGGTATAGTAGTGTGGTGTAGTGCCCTGGTATAGTGGTGTGGTGTAGTACCCTGGTATAGTGGTGTGGTGTAGTACCCTGGTATAGTGGTGTGGTGTAGTACCCTGGTATAGTGGTGTGGTGTAGTACCTGGTATAGTGGTGTGGTGTAGTACCCTGGTATAGTGGTGTGGTGTAGTACCCTGGTATAGTGGTGTGGTGTAGTACCCTGGTATAGTGGTGTGGTGTAGTACCCTGGTATAGTGGTGTGGTGTAGTACCCTGGTATAGTGGTGTGGTGTAGTGGCTAGTATAGTGGTTTGGTGTAGTAGGCTGGTATAGTGGTTTGGTGTAGTAGGCTGGTATAGTGGTTTGGTGTAGTAGCCTGGTATAGTTGTGTGGTGTAGTAGCCTGGTATAGTTGTGTGGTGTAGTAGCCTGGTATAGTTGTGTGGTGTAGTAGCCTGGTATAGTGGTGTGGTAGCCTGGTATAGTGGTGTGGTGTAGTAGCCTGGTATAGTGGTGTGGTGTAGTAGCTTGGTATAGTGGTTTGGTGTAGTAGCCGGGTATAGTGGTGTGGTGTAGTATCCTGGTATAGTGGTGTGGTGTAGTATCCTGGTATAGTGGTGTGGTGTGGTAGCCTGGTATAGTGGTGTGGTGTAGTAGCCTGGTATAGTGGTATGGTGTAGTAGCCTGGTATAGTGGTATGGTGTAGTACCCTGGTATAGTGGTTTGGTGTAGTACCCTGGTATAGTGGTTTGGTGTAGTACCCTGGTATAGTGGTTTGGTGTAGTAGGCTGGTATAGTTGTGTGGTGTAGTATCCTGGTACAGTTGTGTGGTGTAGTAGCCTGGTATAGTTGTGTGGTGCAGTACACTGGTATAGTTGTGTGGTGTAGTAGCCTGGTATAGTGGTGTGGTAGCCTGGTATAGTGGTGTAGTGTAGTAGCCTGGTATTGTGTGGTGTAGTAGCCTGGTATAGAGGTGTGGTGTAGTAGCCTGGTTAAGTGGTGTGGTAGCCTGGTATAGTGGTGTGGTAGCCTGGTATAGTGGTTTGGTGTAGTAGCCTGGTATAGTGGTGTGGTGTAGTAGCCTGGTGTAGTGGTGTGGTGTAGTAGCCTGGTGTAGTGGTGTGGTGTAGTAGCCTGGTGTAGTGGTGTAGTGTAGTAGCCTGGTGTAGTGGTGTGGTATAGTAGCCTGGTATAGTGGTGTGGTAGCCTGGTATAGTGGTGTGGTAGCCTGGTATAGTGGTTTGGTGTAGTAGCCTGGTATAGTGGTGTGGTGTAGTAGCCTGGTGTAGTGGTGTGGTGTAGTAGCCTGGTGTAGTGGTGTGGTGTAGTAGCCTGGTGTAGTGTAGTAGCCTGGTGTAGTGGTGTGGTATAGTAGCCTGGTATAGTGGTGTGGCGTAGTATCCTGGTATAGTGGTGTGGCATAGTAGCCTGGTATAGTGGTGTGGTGTAGTAGCCTGGTATAGTGGTGTGGCATAGTAACCTGGTATAGTGGTAGCACATGATGTAAACGATGTATTAACACATAATCACAATATCTCTGTAATTATCTTGAATGTAAGAATTCTAAGCAAACACTTCAATGATGTTAGTGCCTTGATTGAAACTATTGGCAACAAATTCTCTTTTATTATACTTACTGAAGTGTGGTTAAAAGAGGATACTAAACTCTTTAACATGCCGAACTACTCAGCAATTCACAACTGTCGACCAATTCAGAGAGGTGGTGGTGCTGTTCTTTACTACCACCAAGAACTAACATGCTTAAAAGTAATTAGAACTAGAGACTACTGTGGGGAGTGTATCTTCGCCAGTTTCAGAGTCAAGGGTGCTGAGTCTGTCTTGACTGTGGGAGCAGTCTATAGAATTCCTAACACTGATGTGTCCGAATTCAACTCTAACCTTAGAAATCTAATACTAGATAACAGACTGAACAAAAACCATCTAATTATCACAGGGGACTTTAATATTGACCTCTGCGAGCCTGAAAACCCTACTGCTGCCAGCTTACTCAACTGTATGAATTCCTGCTTCCGACACCTTAATCACTAGACCTACTAGAATCGCTGATAGCACTGCCACAGTTCTTGACCACATCTGGACCAACATAACCTCTCTACATACTTCAGGGATAATCGTCGATAGCACTACAGACCATTACCCCACATTTCTCCTAACATTAACAAACCACCTTTAGAGACAAGGGAGATAAGCTTTAGGCTGCACAGTGAAATTGCTGTAGGCAATTTTATAGCTGCTGCTGCTAATATCAACTGGGAGTCCGAATTAGGTAACATAGAGGACATCAACCTAGCAGTGCAATCTTTTTTTCAAAAACTCTCAGCCTTTATAACACCCACTGTCCTATGATAACGAAACAAGTTACAACTAAAAGGCTAAGCAATCCTTGGCTGACAAAGAGAATACTTAAATCCATTAATAAAAAACATGACCTTGAGAAGAAGTATAGGTTAGGAATCGTCTCCAAAGAATTACTTGTCATTGCTATCTAAAATAATTAGAAGAGCCAAAACTAAATACTACGAAGATAAATTTACCCACACAAGGGCAACATAAAAAAACATGGAGCACAATTTCACAAATATTGGGATCAATGAAGAGTTTAAATAACAAACCAATACTCCTGTCAATAACGATGGTCAGCTTACAGCCTCTGATACTACTATTGAGTTCAATAGGTTCTTCTCTTCTATTGGGCCATCCCTTGCAAATGATATTCCATCTTCCAGTACTGATGTTCAGGACTATCTTACGGGTAACTATCCACAGTCTCTGTTCCTAACGCCTGCAAATTCCACTGATGTTAATGAGATAATCCTTTCCCTTAAAACCAAGTCTAGTGCCCTTGAGGAGATACAACTTTAATTTACAAAAAGCCTCTCGGCTTTTAGCCCTGCTATTGCATTGCTCTTCAACAAGTCCCCCTCCGTGGTGCCTCCTTGCCGTGGTGAGGGGCTCACGTACACCTCCCTGGGACCGGTGTGGGTTGCCTGTGCCCCCTCTCCTGCCCCCTCTTTGGGTGGTGTACGTGCTGAAGGGCACCATGTAGGGCCTTGTGAGCCATCGGACCACCCGCTGGAGGGGTCGCCTGTGAGAGGCCGCCCTGAGTGGATGGTTGGGTGTCCAGGCTAGGGCGATAGGGGGACTGGGGTCTTAGCACCTGTGTGGGAGAATGCACGAAGTAGTAGGACTCCCCTGTTGAAAAGGGGGAGCACCGCTGGGGACGACACACCCTTCCTGCACTGGCCCGCGCTCGGCCTCCCTGGCTGCCCTGGTAGGTGGTATCCCTTGGTTCCGGTCCCATCCCTTTTATTAGTTTGCTATATGGATGACGACTTGACTACTTCTAACCAGGCTCATGGGGTGGGCGACCAGGCCCCTGAGTCGGACCGTCCTGGAAGACCGGGATCTGTAGCCTCCACTGCAGAGCCCGGTTTAGGCCCAGACCGGACTCTTCCTCCCTGCTCCCCTCCCTCCTCTGTGGTTGGGTCGAGCTCCAAGCCTGCTGTGGTGACCGTCTCGTCCCCTTGCACGGCTCCATCTCTTCTTGCGACTACTGCGCCTTTCGACCCGTCTCTCTACGGGTTCTCATCGCCGTCCCCGCCGCGGCCGCTCTCGTATGCTTCCTTCCCATCCTACTTCGTTCCATGCTTTGTTTGGTCCTGCTACATGGACTAAGTATTTTGACCTCCAACCCTTGGACTCAACTCCTCCTGACGATTTTTCCCTTCATAGGCATCTTGTCGATTCCGTGGATGCCTCTGTCACCTTTAACCCCACTCGTCTTGGTACCCGTGTCGTTGCTGCTCCTTCTCAGGATGCGGCCACTCGCTTGGCCGCCTTATCCTGCCTTGGTGAGACCCCTGTTCGGGTCTCGAAGAACGCCCGGTTGAATGCCAGTGTGGGCACTGTTCTCCTCCCGCACCATGTTGCGACCGGTGTTAGGGATCTTAGGGACTGCCACGAGGATATCAAACATGTCCTCGAGGCCCAAGGTCATTCTGTCCTCCAAGTGGATACATTTATTCGTCCCCCTCGTGGTCATCGCCGTCTGCCTCTTCGGGTTGTGAAGGTTACCTTTGATGGTAGGACCCTTCCATCCTCTGTTATTCTCGCTGGTGCCAGGTGCTCCGTCCAGGAGTATATTCCATCTCCTCGGCTCTGCGGTAAGTGCTGGAAGTTTGGGCATGGTACCCTCAGGTGCTCTAGTCCTGTCTCTCTCTGTCCCCTGTGTGGAAGCGAGGGTCACTCTAAGTTAGAGTGCACTTCCCCCCAGGCCCGCTGCCTCAATTGCGGTGAGGCCCACCCTACCTTCTCCCGTGCGTGTATTCGTTACAAACTTGAGGCGGCTGTCCTCAACTTGAAGCACCGGGACCGTTTGTCTTTTCCTGAGGCTCGACGCCAAGTTCATCGTCTCCCCTCTTTCGCTGGTGTCTCCTATGCTCGAGTGGTGCGCTCTTCCTCTCCTCGTCCTTCCCGCCTTCCTCAGTCTCACAACCGTTTCCGAGCCTTAGACCCAGACACGCCCACCACCGCCTCCCCTGTTTCCCTCAGTTCTGTCCCGAAGGGTCCCCCTCCTGGTTCTCTGTCTAGGGCTCCCCTTCATTCTACCCAGTCTGTCGCATCTCCTGTGTCTTCTATTTCCTCTCCTACTAGTCCTTCTCCTCCGTCTCTTGGCTCTCCACGCCGCCTGACTGTGCGGGCCGACGTCCATCGCTCTCCTGATGGTTGTGTTGTTCGCTCTCGCTCTTCTTCTCCTATCGAGACTCTGGAGTCTGTTGCCCAGTACGTTGCTGCTGGGACGCCTGTTTTTTGAGTCAGAAGCGGAAACCTGGTCTCTCCTTCCTCCTCCCCTGTCGGTAAGAAAGCTTCGCTTTCTTCTTCGCCCCCTATCTCTGCTTCTATCGTTCCTTCCCCTCCCGCTTCGGTGGTGGTGCCCCCTGTTCCTACTGTGGGGTTTCTTTAGCCCCCAGTTCCATCTCGGTTACTGCCCTTGCTGAGGTGCGCTCCCCTCTTTCTGCTCCCCCTCCTCCCCTTCCTTCTCCTCCAGGCCCTGCTCGTCCACCTCTGGTCCGTCCTTCCGCTTCTTGCCCTCCTTCTTTACTCAGTTTACCCATGCCCCCTAATCCTGACTTTGCTGACCCTGATCCTGACTCTGTGCTTTTTAGCGTGCTGTGTTCCTTCTTCACCTTTGTTTCTTTGCTCTCTGTTACTCTCCTCTCTCTCTTTCGTGATGTCTTTTCTTCAGTGGAACATCCGTGGATTTTACGCCAATTTCCTTGACCTTCAACTTCTCATCTCACAGTTTTCGCCCTTTGTGTCTGTCTCCAGGAGCCGATGCTTGGTTCTCGTTCTGGTCGCTTCCGTGGCTATTCTTTTCTCTCCCCTCCCGACAGCTGGGGTCCATAATTCTTCTGCTCTCTTGATTCGTTCCGATGTTCCCTTTGTCCCCTTACTTTTTTCCTCGCCTCTCCACTGTTCTGCCGCCCGTGTCTTTGTGCGTAGATGGTACACGGTTTGTTCCATTTATCTTCCCCCCACTGTCCCACTTTCTCTTCCCGATCTTAAACACCTCCTAGACTCCTTGCCGGAGCCTGTGCTCCTGCTGGGTGATTTCAATTGTCGTCATGCCCTTTGGGGTGATGTGCTGACAAACACCCGGGGTCGCCTACTTGAACCTTTCATCCTCTCTTCTTCCCTATCCCTTCTTAATTCTGGTGAGCCCACTCATTTGGACTCTCGGACTCGCTCCCTTTCTTGTCTCGATCTTTCTCTGTGCTCGTCATCCCTTTCCTTAGATTTCGGGTGGCGAGTCCTTGATGACCTCCATGGCAGTGACCATTTTCCTATCCTTGTCACTTTTTTCTCCTTTCGCCCTCCTCTCTCCTTCCCTCGGTGGCGGTTTGCCGAGGCTGACTGGCGCCTTTTTACTCTCCGTGCTACTATTTCCGAGCTCTCCGTTTTACCTCTCCCTCGCGCCCTCCTTCTTTTTCATGACACTATCTTTGACGCTGCCCTGCACTCTATTCCTCGCTCTCCTCTCGGGGAACGCGAAAGTGCGTTCCCTGGTGGAATTTGGACTGTGCTCGGGCTGTCCGCTGTAAGCGTGCAGCCTGGAAGAGACATCGCCGCCGGCAGACGGTTGAGTCTTTCTTTTGTTTCGGAAGGCGAGTGCGGTGGCCCGTAGGACCATCCGTGCGGCTAAACGTGCTGCTGGGCGACTTATGTCTCTACCGTTACTTCCGAAACTCCTCTTCCGTGGTCTGGAAGCGTATCCGCAAGATTGCGGGCAAGTTCATTCCCGATGTCTCCCCAGTCCTTCGCCTCCATGGTGCTCTTGTGGCGGACCCGTTGCAGGTTGCGACCGAACTGGGTTCCCATTTCTCTCTGTTAGTTCTGGTTCTCATCTCCCCCAATCCTTCCTTCTTCGTAAGCCTCTCCTTGAGTCTCGTCCTTTAAATTTCTGTACTTTTCTCCACCTTCCCTATAATGATCCCTTCTCTCTCTCTGAACTTCAATCTGCCCTAGCCCTTTGTGGTTCTACGGCAGCGGGCTCTGATGGCATTCATTATGAAATGCTCCGCCATCTCCCTCCGTGCACGTCTCAGTATTTACTGAGTCTGTACAATCGGGTCTGGGAGTCGTCGTCAGTCCTGAAGACTGGCTCGATGCTGTTGTCCTCCCTGTTCGGAAACCAGGGTCTCTCGGGTCATCCCCCAAGGACTTCCGCCCTATTGCCCTCACGAGTTGTGTCTGCAAGCTCTTTGAACGTATGGTTAACGTTCGTTTGATGTGGTTCTTAGAACACTATAACCACCTCTCTCCTTCTCAATTTGGTTTTCGCAAGTGCCGCAGCACAACGGATGTCCTGGTAAACTTGGAGGTCTATATTCGTACTGCTTTTGCTGCGAAGACTTCCGTTGTTGCCGTCCTTTTTGACCTAGAAAAGGCTTACGACACTACCTGGCGGTATCACATTCTGTCTCAACTTCATTCTTTTGGCCTTCGTGGGAACCTCCCTCTCTTCCTCCAGAGCTTCCTCTCTCGTCGTTCCTTTCGTGTGCGGCTTGGTACTGCTCTCTCTGCCCTTTTCGGCAGTATGAGGGTGTACCCCAGGGTAGTGTTCTGAGCACTACTCTTTTTCTAGTTGCCCTCAACGGTCTTCTTTCTTCTCTTCCTTCTGGTGTCTTCTCTGCTCTGTATGTTGATGATCTTACCCTTTGCTGTCAGGGTGATGATTCACCTCTCCTTCAACGGCGGCTTCAACTTGCGATTGATGCCGTGTCGTCGTGGGCCACCGATCATGGCTTCAAGTTCTCTGCATCTAAGACTTGTGCTATGACCTTTACTCGGAAGCATGTTGTTCTTCGTCCCTCTTTGTCGCTTTATGGTCATCCCATTGTGTACAGGGATTCCGCAAAGCTCTTGGGGTTAGTCTTTGACACTCGTTTGTCTTGGTCAGCCCATATCTCTTGCCTCCGAGTTGAGTGCTCTAAGGCCCTTAACCTCCTTAAGGTTTTGTCCCATACTTCTTGGGGAGCGGATAGACGCACGCTCCTATATTTGCACTCCTCTCTCGTCCTGTCTAAACTCGATTATGGTTGCCCTGCTTACTCTTCTGCTTCTCCTTCTACTCTTCGCCGTCTTGATGCTTTGCACCATACTGGGTTGCGTCTCAGCTCTGGTGCCTTTCGTTCGACTCCCGCCCTCAGTTTGTATGTTGACACTGGCTTTCTCTCTCTCCAGGACCGCCGTGACCGCTACTGTCTTCGCTATCTTGCGCGGTCCTTACAGCATCCTTCCTCTCGCCTCTGTCGTGCTTTGACTTTTCCTCCTCCTGTAGCTCCTGTTCCTCTTCATTGTCTCCCACTTTCTGTCCGGTTATCTCGCTTGCAGGATTCTCTTTCTGTTCGTCTTTCTAATGTTTCTCCTCGTATTGTTCCTTCCTTGCCTCCGTGGAGAGTCCCCCTTCCCAAGTTTTGTACGTCCTTGACTTGTATTACTAAAGCCTTTACCCCTCCTTCAGTTCTGAAAAGCCTTCCTTGAGCACTTTTCTTCGCACTCCCGCTCTATTTCCATCTTTACCGATGGGTCTAAGTCTGCGGACGGTGTGGGCTACTCTGTTGTTTTTCCTGACCGTACTTATATGTGTCGCCTCCCTTCGGAGGCTAGCGTCTTTACGGCGGAACTTTATGCTATTCTCTATGCTCCGTCTCTTGCTTTCTCATTCTCATTCCTCCTTTGTGGTTGTCGTTGACTCTCGTAGTGCCCTAATGGCTCTTGGGTCCTTTAATCCTGTCCACCCAGTGGTCATCGAGATTCAGCAATGGCTGTTTCTTATTTCTAGTAAGTTAAATCGGTAGAGTTTTGCTGGGTTCCCAGCCATATTGGTGTTTCTTTGAATGAGCGTGCAGATGCTGCCGCTAAGGATGCCATCCGTTCTTGTCCCATCTCCCGTAAGGGTCTTCCTTATTCTGACTTTATCCGGTTATTCATTCCTCTATCCTTGCCCGTGGCAGAGTTGTTGGTCCTCTGTGGTTGGTAACAAACTGCGTACTCTCAAACGTAGTGTGTCCCCGTGGCCTTCCTCCTACCACCGTAACGGCGGTGGGAACTGCTTTAGCACGGCTGCGGGTTGGCCATACTCGCTTAACCCACGGTCACTTAATGGAGCGCCGCCCTGCTCCTTGTTGTCCGAATTGCGTTGTCCCTCTTACGGTTATGCATATCCTTGTTGAATGTCCTGCCTTCCAGGACGAGCGTGTGTCTTGCTTTCCGACCGTCCCTCGCGGTCACTTGTCCCTCGATAGAATTCTAGGTGAATCGGATACTTTTGATATCGTTCGCCTTATGCGTTTTTGTTCTCGTATTGGCTTTCTTAGTAATATTTAGCGCCCTCTGATTATTTCGCACTTTGATGGTGCTACATAGCCTTCCCGGTTTGGTGCCTTCTTTTGATAATTACCTTACCTATTAACAAGTCAATTCAAACTCCCAACCTTTCAGATATTCTAAAAAAAAAAAGCCTGAGAGTAACCCTGTCCATAAAGTGTGATCTCGCTGAGTTAACAACTACAGACCTATATCATTTCTGCCAAAACTTGTCAAAAATATTGAAAAATAATCTACAAGCAGCATTACTCTTATATAGCCAAACACAAAATACTTAGCTCCCTTGTAAATATGCTTCAGACCCAAAAAAGGCACAAATGATGCACTTATTAGTATGATTAACTTGATACATGCAGCTCTTGATAAAAATGAGTTCCCTGTGGGTTATTTGTGGCCTACGTATGGCATTTGACACGTCACCCCAAACCTTCTTCTTAAATTACATCATTATGGAGTCAGAGGTCACTCCCTGCAATACCTCAAATCCTACCTTACTGACAGGCTCCAGTATGTTTCTGGAATAATCATTTCTCCCACCCTACCCATCAACATTGGTGTTCCTTCAGGCAGTATACTTGGCCCTTCCTCTTTCTCATCTACATAATGACCTTCCAAATGCCTCCCAACACCTCAAACCAATTGTATTTGCTGAGACACAACCTTCATTATTCCAGTCCTGACTCCCTTGCTCTATGTCAGTGAATACCGAGCTAAATAAAGTCCATCTTTGGCTAACTGCAACAAACTCGCCCTCAACTTGACAAAACCTTCTACATTTTGTTTGGCAATAAATCTCAAATCAAATAAATCTCAGGATAAATAATACCCAAATTTGTAACAAATAGATGGCAAATTCCTTGGCGTTCTCATTGACCACAAACTGAATTCCAGGGACACATTCTAAATATATCAAAAAAAGTTAAAAAAAAAAACTGTCGGCATTCTTCTAAGATTAGATATATGTACCTCACCCTGCCCTGGTGACGCTATATTACTCCTAACACTATCCTTATCTCAACTATGGTATCTGTGCTTGGGGTTCTACTACCCCAAATCATATACGTCCTCTAATTACTCCACAAAAGCTCTATTAGGACAATATCCAACTCTGGCCCAGACATCACTCGGTACCCCCTTCTTAAATCTCTGAATATTATTTATTTATTATATTATTTAATTATATACAGAAGGTACTTTGGGATTGTGAGGATACATAGCATAGTAATTACATTCTTGTAAAGTCACTAGTACGCGCAGCGTTTCGGGCAGGTCCTTAATCTAAGAAACTTATAAGTAGGTAAATACTTGCAAAATTTATAAAAATGATAAGTTACATAGCATGAAAAAAATAAAAGATGAGAGAAAAATTGTAGGTACAGTATATTAAAGCACATAGGTAGCTCAGAATGATTGCAATGACAGCTTGAATGGTAGTTTAACAAAACTTAGCAGGCACAACAGCATATAGCTAGCACATAAAAGAAGACAGCAATGAATACAATGCTGAAGTTGTTGGATTAAGTACATAAAGATTGGGTAACAACGGGGCCGGTCGGCCAAGCGGACAGCACACTGGACTTGTGATCCTGTGGTCCTGGGTTCGATCCCAGGCACAGCGAGAAACATGGGGAGAGTTTCTTTCACCCTATGCCCCTGTTACCTAGTAGTAAAATAGGTACCTGGGTGTTAGTCAGCTGTCACGGGCTGCTTCCTGGGGGTGGAGGCCTGGTCGAGGACCGGGCCACGGGGACACTAAAAAGCCACGAAATCATCTCAAGATAACCTCAAGATAACACTAGATACAGAGCAAATTTAAAGCTCAGTGTAGGAAACTACGAAGATGAAATTAGGTACTTTTTGGTTTTGTTTTTAATTGAGGCAAAAGTTTTACAGCTTTTCAATTCACTCGGGAGTGAGTTCCATAGACTAGGTCCCTTAGTTTGCATAAGAGTGTTTACACAGATTAAGTTTGACCCTGGGGATATCAAACAGATATTGTTTTGGTGTGGAGATAATGGGTCCTACTACATCTGTCCAGGGAGAGTTTCAGAACATGGTTTGCATTAAGAACAGGTTTTGTAAAGTAGGACACAAGAAAAATGTGGCGGGAGTTAATATTTAGCAAGTTAAGGGATTTAAACAAGGGAGTGAGTGTTGTCTGAAAGCAGAGTT
>WNGS01160430.1:32112395-32134034 GCA_020271785.1 Procambarus virginalis | reverse complement strand
CTAGCCAGATCAAAGGCTTTCTCGAGGTCCAGGAATAACATCATTCCTGGTCTGTCATTAAAGTGGTAACTAGAAGTTGTAAATACATTCCACTGTGCCAACCCCTCTTCTACAGGCATACATATCCATGTGCAGTTTAGGCATTTTCACTAAAGTCTGTTGAATGCAATTCTGTCAGCCGTATTGACTGCATAGCTTTGGAGAGATGGATTTGGAATTAGCTGGATCTTTGGGTTCGGCACTGTCTGCTCTATTCCAAACTGTACGTCTAGTTTGAGAAGACCAAGCTAAATTAATTAATCTAAGGCTGGCAGCGTCTCCATTTTGGGCCGGTTTCTAATCATTTAGGTTTTTTGTCTCAAGGGGATGTATCTTGACCAGACCACACACTAGAAGTTGAAGGTCTGTGGTCTGGTCAACATACTTCAGCCACGTTATTGTGACTCTCGCCTGCATATGGATACCACACGAAAGCGTCTTACTCTGTTAATTTCTTCGATGCTCTACCTTCCTTCAAACGGCCTTTTCGCGCCTTTGAATCTTCCCTTCTTGCCGCCAAGCGTCGAAAGAATCAGCTCAGATTTCTTAAAGATTGTCTTGCTGAGCAAGTTCTCCCTCTTTCTTTATCTCACTTTCTCCAGTTCAACACTTCGGGATCTCCTTTCCCTGAACATGCCCGCCTTCTTCTTCAAGAACTTATTCATGCCACCTCCCTGCAAGTTGACGAGGCTTTTCTTGCTGTTCGTCAACAGCAACGCTTTCTGTCCTCTTCTCTTCCCAGTGATCTATGCAATATCATTTTTCCAATTGCATTTGACACTGCTCACGTCTCCTCTTCCCACCACTCCTCCACACTACACAACAAACTTCAACGCCTGATCTCCAACAGCCCTTGGGCCAAATACTCTCTCTCTGACTGTGTTACTAACCTTTCGTCCTACTCTCTTTCTAAGCACCAGCAAGAACTTCTTGGTCTTGGTCTGTCTTTTGCTACTTCCCTGGCCCACGCTGTGGCATTGATCTCATTAGTTCCTTTGACAGGTTTGTCAATTCTAACTCTAGTACTCTTTCGGACCTGTCTGCCTTTAGAGGGGCCCTCATCCCCGTTCTTGACAGCTTGTTTTCTAAAAATCACCACCTTCCTCGTCGCTTCCAGCTTGCCCTTGCCTCCCTAAAATCTAACAACTCTATTCTTATCCTTCCTTCCGACAAAGGCAATTCGGTGGTTGTCCTTGACCGTGAGGACTACCTCCGGAAAGCAGATGTCTTGCTCTCTGACTCTCGCACTTATGCTCCTCTGACTTCTAACCCTTTGGATCGCCTCAAAACTTCCTTTAACCGCAAACTAAGACAGCTCTCTAGTCTTTGCCCTCCTGACTTTGATCTCATTAAGCGTTTCCGTGTCATCTGCCCTTCTCTTCCTTATTTCTATGGTCTTCCTAAGACTCATAAACCTGGTGTTCCTCTTCGTCCTATCATTTCTTCACGGGGCTCTGTAGCTATTCTCTTGCCTCCTGGCTCGCTAAAACCCTGACACCTTACCTTGGCACTTTTTCCCCTGCCCACCTTCGTCACTCTCAGGACTTCATAGAAAGACTGCGCCTGCAACCCTCTTGTAAGATGCTTAGTCTTGATGTCGACTCTCTGTTCACTAATGTTCCGCTCGATGACGTTCTCTCTTTCCTTAGACGGAAGGCGTCAGAGGGCCTTCTTCCTCTCCCTCTTCCTACTGACGTTTTCCTCGATCTCATTAGACTCTGTGTTGAATCTAACTCTTTCTCTTTTAACGGTAAATATTACACTCAAACTTTCGGTGTCGCTATGGGTTCCCCTCTCTCCCCTGTTCTTGCTAATTTCTACATGGAATACTTCGAAACTGTTCTTCTTCCTTCTATTGATACTCGTCCCTCTCTCTGGCTTCGCTATGTTGATGACATTTTTGCTTTATGGCCTCATGACCTTAATCTTTTCCAGCCTTTCCTCGCCTCTCTTAACAATCTGGCTCCTTCTATCCATTTCAAAGTTGAGTGGGAATCTAATTCCCTCCTTCCTTTTCTTGATGTTCATGTTCACAGCTCTGTGTCTGGGTTCTCTTTCTCTGTCTACCGTAAACCCATGCATAGTGGCATGTACATTCACTTCTTTTCCTACCATCCTCCTTCTGTTAAGAAAAGTGTCCTCGTCTCTCTCTTCCTCCGCGCTCTACGCATCAGCGACCCTCAGTTTCTTGATTCTGAAATTTCCTTTATCTACAAATCTTTCTCTCGCCTTGGTTATCCTTTGCATTTCATCAACTCTGCCTACTCTCAAGCTAAACGAAATTTCTTTCATCCTAAACCTGCTTCCAACACTAGTAGCACTGTACTATGCCTTCCCTTCATATCTGAACTCAAAACTTTTACCAATACCTTTCGTCCTCTTGACATTAAACTCGCCTTTCGACAAACTAACACACTTCGTAGCAATCTAGTTCACACTGCTCCTCCTGCTTCTAATGCTGCTGGTGTCTACTCTATTTCCTGTTCTTCTTGTCCTCTCCAATACTTTGGCGAAACTGGCCGTACACTGAATGACAGACTTAAAGAACACAAGAGAAGTGTTAAGTCTGCAGACACTAACAATGCTCTCTTCTGCCATGTGAGGGATTCTAATCATCCCATTGATTGGTCTTCCTCCAAAATAATCTTTCCTGCCTCTACTCTTCACAGACGCCGTCTTGTAGAATCGGCTCTTATACACAATGTACCCAACATGAACTTGAGTCCTGGCTTTGTTGCTGTGGACTCTTCCCTTTCACAGTACATACTCAAATGCTCTAATCTTTCTAACAAACGTGACTTAACATAAGCTTACCCCTTCCATTTATCTTTCTTTCTCTTTCCTTTTCTTTCTCTCTTCTCCCCTTTTTCTGTTCATTGTCTTCTCCTACGCTCCCTTGCTATCCTCTGCTTATTCCTATTACCTTTCCTTCGGTGGTTATAATGGGAGCTGCCTCGTATGGGCCAATAGGCCTTCTGCAGTTCTCATTATTACTACTATTCTCTACACCTTACTTTCCTCCTCACCTCTCTCTTGCCTATTTATTTCCCGTTCTCTACCTCCTCATCACAAGCGACTTGAGAATGGTCCAGGACGGACCGAAACGTCGTCGTCCCTTCAACTTCTAGTGTGTGGTCTGGTCAACATACTTCAGCCACGTTATTGTGACTCTTCGCCTGCACAAGGGGATGTATCCTTGGCGTTTTTCTTAGCCCGATTGAGCTCATCCAGTGTGAAAGGGGTATTAGTGTCTGACGTCTGCACATGCTGTAAGGATTCTGTGCCACTTTTCTTCCTCTAATACTATCTGCACTGTTAATACACCTGGTGGGAGTTGAATGGTGGCTGCTTTACCTGCAAACCTGGTTGCCAGCACTTCGGCTTCCTGATGCTGATCCCTACGGTGTGAGGCTTTAGGTGTTTTATTTACATTAGCCCTGTGGATTTGCTGTCATTTCTACCAAAGAAGTGTTCATTCAGATGTGAACACCATTCGAGCCACTTTTCTTTTGTTAGCATGGTATCTCTCTGCACATTTTCTTTCACCTCACAAAGTAAGGTCCTGTTGTGGTCACTTTTGTATAGCTGCTGCTTTTTGTATAGCTTCCTTGTGCTGTTGAGTCCGAGTTCCTCGACACGTTCGCAATAGTACCAGTGATCTTTGTGATCTCTGGTGGACTGTTTTCTTTTTAAGTGGGATTGAGTGATTGACTGCACTTTGAATTGTTTTGACAATCTTGTTCAGTCTTCGGGAACATCATAGTTTCTATGCCACTCTGAAATGAGGTTTTGAAATAGGTCTCGGTTTGCTAAAGCAAAGTTCCAGGCTTCAGATGGAGGTGGGGTGGATAGATCTAACTTGAGATGAATTTGGACCCCATAGTGGTCGCTTGTGAGTGTGGGCTCAACTGCCCAAGTTGCTGCATCTCTTTGGGAGGCTGAAACGAAGGTAAGGTCTAATCTACCTCTTTGGATGAGGGTGGGTTCATTCTTGCTTAGGATTTGGGTTTCTGGAAGCTTTTCTAATAGATGTGCAATGTGAGTGCCGGCCTCATTTGTTGTTAGAGCCCAGTGCCAATCGATGATGGGCAATAAAATCACCACAAATTATTTTTTGTAGTCGCATGTCCAAATAACACGGAGAGATCCATTTCAGCACGTGGAGACCTGTAAACATTAACCACTTCAGGTTTGTCGTGTCTTAGCTCAATGGATACTCCCATTACCTCTGTCCCTGCTCCACAATCGGGTGGGCTGGTTATGGACTTGGAGATCAGGTCACAGTTTACATAGATTGCACATCCCTTGGATTGCCCGTTGACCCATGGAAGGAAGAAACCTCGATAGCCTGAGATTTTAGGTTCTAATCCGGCTCGAAGCAGGCTCTCCTGTAGTATCAGGATGTCTATGCCTTTGGTTGCTGCTATGCATTGCAAGTGTTGCAATTTTGTGCACATCCCTTGTGCATGCCATTGCAGGATCTTTAGTCCTCTAGGTTGTTGGAATGTGCTGATATTACCGAGGTAGCTATGAAGTCTGATGAACCTGCGATGGAAGTTGAAAGTGGAGTTGAGGAACATGGTGTATCTGAAATTGACTCAAGGTTGCTTTCAGATGTACTGGACATTTTTTTATTCCTGCCATGTGTTATTAAGTGAGGATATTGTCTTTTTAAATTTTTGAGCTTCTGTTTGTCTCTTGAGTCTGTGGTTTGCTTGATGCCGTGTATCGACAGCAAACTTTCGACTAATTCCATGACCAAAGTTTTAGGCATTGGCCAGAGGGTGTCTAGTGTTGGAATCGAACTGTCGATTATGTAAATCCAACACATTTGAATAAATGTTTGGTTCTCTAGTTTAGATGATTTGTTTACTTCCAGGTATCCTAATGAGATTTTCCCTGAGCAAAAGAAGTCTTGTTACTTCTCAACCTGACCCATTGTCAGGTGCGACACACGTTACTTGGCAGAGTCCTGATTAAGGTCAGGAAATAGCAAGTAAAGAAACGTATCACGGCTATATTCACTATTATCTATCACCCATGTACAATTATACACGTCAAGATCTAGTGTTAATGCGATGTCCGTAACTCGTCAGTCATTTGAGCGTACTTCATAATCATCTACTGACTGGTTCCAATAATCCAAAAATGAGCGTTATCGTCAACTCGGACAACAAGACATCAATGACAGTTTAATATTCAGTACTCTAAATTGTCAAGATAAATTCTCACTCCTTAGGTGGCTAACTATTCTCACTGTCATGGAACCGGTAGATTCCTGATTTCATTTCGTTACTAACCATTTAGCTAGATCCTGAGGTCCGTGTCGCTGGAGAGGGTGGCGCACGCTGTCACAGTGCGGTAAAACTGGCCACACCCACGACAACTGCATGTCGACTGGATGGGTGTGAGGAGAGTACCGTTACTGCTAATTACGTTCCGACCGGTACTCATTGCCTCGCCCGTTGATTCTGATTGGCCATCAGAATTCCCGCCACCGACCGAGCCACGCCGTGCTGGTCGGTAACAACCCTCATGGTCGTTACCCTCGTTCTCTCTGCATCAGTGTAAGTGGAAAACATTACTCGTAAATAATACCAATTCTATTCCGATGTGACGTAATAACACGACGAAGAACAATCACGTAACACCAGTTGTGCTGGAGCCTATTTACTGCTGTGCAGGTTTGGGGCCTGTTTACTCTTTGGCCCTTATCAGTGGAAAACCCGACATAATTGCTCCCAGTGTGCTTACCGGATGCAATGGGCGGGCGACTGCTTTTAACTATTTTCTTGTAGCCCCCAGCCATATCTCAAGTCTTGGACGGAGGCCTTCACACCCTGCCAAGACACATGGACCTTCACACAGGGCCCTTCACCATGGTGAAGGACCATGTGCCTCCTCTACCCGATTCGGTCTTGGTAGACTCAATGCGGTTTTTGTGGGCAGGGGAGCTGGTATTTGTTGTTGTGGGGGTTTCGGCTCTACTGTAGGCGTGACGGGGGTAGGGAGTTCGTTTGAATCCTTTTAAGCCTTTTGAGGCATCTTAAGTTCCAGGCGTGATGTGCCTTGGAGAAATTTGGGCACTTTGCTTGGACGAGGTGGTTTGCCTTGTGTTCATCAAGGCATATTTTGGTGTCGTGGGGCTTGCTGCAGACTCCACACCTCTCTAGGCGTTGGCAGCCGTTCTTGTGATGTCCAAATCTTTGACATCTGAAGCATCTGAGAGGCCTTACACCCCAGAGCTCGTATTGGAACACGCCCCAAATGCCAAGGTCAAGTTTCTCTGGGATCCGCCCTCCTTTCTTTGAGAAAGACTTGTTGGGTTTCCTGCTATGTGGTTTTTACCTGGCATCTTTCTGCTGACACCACACAATTCAGTTTTTCGAGATGAGCTAGGGCCATATGCAAAGGGTAGTGGAGGACAACGATTTTTCTTAATTTGTCTTCTGGCTTGAGTTCGTCGCATTTTCTGTAACGTTTAAGAATCGTTGCAGCTGTCTAGTCTTCGGGCCTCAGAATATATTCGCCTCTGAGGTTTGGCTTTGCTCTAATCTGGAACTGGGGGTACTCTTTGTAAAGGTCCACTACAGTGGCGTACGAGGACTTGCTTTCAGCATACCGCACCTTGAAGACTGGCAGTGCAGATTTAGTCTGAATAGATAGTGCTCATAGGTAGAGGCCTATGTTCTAGATTGGCTGTAATGGTGTGGTTATTCTTGTTGGTTTTAGTCATAGGACGCCAATCGTCATCACTGTCGGAACTTGTACTGAAGTTTTCCTTTTTGTGGTTGGGAGCAGCAACGTTGGTTCCCACACAATTCATCTGGTGGTCCATTCTACCGGCAAGATGCTGAATGGTGAGATCTGTCTGTCGAGTGAAGGTGACACTCAATGTGTCTGCACTAAATCACTGAAATTACATTTGTAATTAATAAAATTACGTTGAAATCTTAGAATCAACGTGTAATTGTGTAAATTGCTTATTTTATTTATTATTGTAAAAAATCTTAGTATACTAAAAAACCAAAACTCTAACAATGGTAGCAAAATGGATATCTAGTTACAGGCAAGGGTTTTCTTTACTGAAACTAATAAGTACATCATAAACTTTACAATTAACCTGAGGGGTAAAACAGCATGGCCGTAGCCACCATTTTAGGGGGGCTTAAGCTACCTACATTATTTGTCTGAAATCCCACTAGCTCAACTTACACTGGGAAGCTCGACTTAGTTGGCCTTAATCCGCCATGAAAGTATCTATATAAATAAAAATGTAAATGTTCATTTGTCCAAAATCACTAATCTCCGAGAAGTTCTTCTTCGATATCTTTGAAATTTTC
Organism: Procambarus virginalis; assembly: GCA_020271785.1. Classification (NCBI taxonomy): domain Eukaryota; kingdom Metazoa; phylum Arthropoda; class Malacostraca; order Decapoda; family Cambaridae; genus Procambarus; species Procambarus virginalis. The sequence goes on along the minus strand of WNGS01160430.1, from coordinate 32,126,652 downwards.
ACACAACGTTCCATTCGGATCTGAGCAAATTTTTATATACATACTATATAGATGTCACGTCTGTGACGGGGAAAAGCACACTTTTTTAAAAACTGTTTTTCATGTGCTTTTCATGTGAGGGAAATCTTCAAAACCTCTTTACCGATTGCTTTGAAATTGACATAACGTTGCATTCGAATAGGCACGTGTTTGTATATACCTACAATATACATGCCTAATCTGTGAAATGAAAGTTTTTTTTAAAAGAGGGACATCTGTTGGACATAAAAGCAACACACACTGTAATCTCCGAAAGTTCTTCACCGATTGCTTTGAAATGTTGACACAGTTCCATTCGAAAACACGGGTGTTTTTATATACCAACTTTATAGATGCACCACCTGTGACAGGTAAAAACATGCTTTTTTTGAAACCGTGCCATCTGTTGCACGTAATAGCAACACATGGTAATTTCAGTGTTACGATTCCATTTCAATGTTTCTGATTGCATTGATAAATTAAATTTAAATGTATTTTGATTTATTTTCGATTGGTTTAATTATTTTGTGACATTGCGCTAAAATAGAGCTTTGTTGTTTGCCATACCGTTCATTTCGTGAGTATAGTTTATTATTTTATTTTTTCATTTCGTTTTTCTTATATTTCAGTAATGGGAACATCAGATCATTTGATGTTCCAAATTTTCTGATGGGAACATCAGATAATTTGAGAATGCATCGGACGAGGCAGTGGGGAATGGTGGGAGGATGAGGGGATGGGAGTGAGGGATGGTGGGGAGGATGAGAGGGACCAGGGATGGGGTAATAATTGGGAGGACGAGGGGACGAAAGAGTTGTGGATGGTGGAGACGAGGGGACAGGGGAGTGGGAGATGGTGGGGAGGACGAGGAGACGGTGGAGTGGGGAATGGTTAGGGAGGACAGAGGAGGGGGGAATGGTGGGGAGGACTGGGAGACGGGGTAATGTTGCTGTGGCTCAGCAACGCACATGCGTTTCTGAGCCACAACAACGCGTTGCCGGGTACAGCCAGTCACTACAGAATCTAGATTTCTGGTAACATCCCTCTGGTTCCAGGAATTCAACATTACTACTACTACCACTTCCCATTTTCCATGATACAAGGACATGAAATTGAGTGGGTTACCATTTTTCAATACATAAGTCATAATAGACAGCCATTTGAAATTCACTCAAGAAATTGAATATCTTCGACAACGTTGTAAAGCCAGAAACTCGGCTTTGCACTCCCTGACAAGACTTGAAGATGATGCATCTCTGCCAGTACTCAAAATGTACTATGTACATTTTGAGTACATAGTACATTGTGAATATACATTACAACTTTTTACATTACTCTTCGCCTTTCCAGTGAATGCAATTTAAGTTTTGTTAATCTCTCTTCACATGATAGGTTTCTAATTTTGGGAATTAACTTTGTAATCCTACACTGGATGCGTTAAAGTGAATTTATATCCATTCTACAGTACGACAACCAAAACTGAACTGCATAATCTAAACCCCCCTCCCCGCTCAGCTCGTTAATGCCGTGAGGGGGGTCTTAGTGGGTTACTGCCGGAGTGTGATGCTCCTTGGGACAGTCCTATGTCCTTTTATAGCCTTGTGCTCCTGCTTCCGTCCTCTCCAATTGTGCTGAGCACCTTTTCCTTTTCCTTCTGTTTCGTTTTTTCTCCCCCCTCTTCTCCTATCTGCTTGCCGTTTCCTGCCAACCTTTTGCTTGTTTTGGTTCTTCCTTTGGACTTCTTCTATTTTGATGCCCGGGTGCTTGAGGAGGCATACTCTGGCACCAGTAGAACTGTAGTACCCAACGTCGAGAGCGAGGGGAACCTTTTATTGTCAATCCCCCTTTCGTCACTGAACCCGATCTCGACGGACTGTCGGTTCTTAAGGTGGCGTTTGTGGGGCATATACTCACGACGCACCCCTAGGAGGCCCCGGCATGATCGGCGATAGCTTCTTGTTGGGTGTCCTGCCTCTAATTGTGGCTCCATGGTAGGTGTGGGGGCACATTCGTGAATGTTTCTTTTTCGTAACAATGATATCTACTGTTTCTGCTGTTTCTCCTTTACCTTCTCAGGCTCGTGGGGTGGGCGACCAAGCCCCCGAGTCAGTCCGTGTTAGAAGACCGGGCTCTGTAGCCTCCGCTGCATTGGGCCCCGACCTTGCTCCTCCTTTAGCCTCTGACTCCTCCCCTCGGCTCCCCTCCCTCCTCTGTGGTTGGGTCGAGCCCCAAGCCCCCAGTGGTGACTACCTCGTCCCCTGCCGCGGCTCCATCAATAGTTGTAACTACTGCGCCTTTCAACCCCTTTCTCTCTGGAGGTTCTCAACGCCGTTCTCGTCACGGCCGCCCTCGCTAGATTCCTTCCCGTTCTGATACCTATCAAGCTTTGTTTGGTCCCGCTTCATGGGTCAAATATTTTGATCTCCCTCTTGATTCTGCACCTCCTGACGATCTCCCTCCATCGACATCTCGTTGGTTCCGTGGATGTCTCTGTTACCTTCAGCCCCACTCGTCTCGGTACACGTGTCGTTGCTGCTCCTTCTCAGGATGCAGCTTCCCGCTTGGCTGCCTTATCCTGCCTTGGCGAGACCCCTGTTCGGGTCTCAAAGAACCCTCAGTTGAACGCCAGTGTTAGCACTATTCTCCTCCTGCCCCATGTTGCGACCGGTGTTCGTGATCTGCGAGACTGCAACGACAATATTCGACGTATCCTTGCTGCCCAGGGCCATTCTATTCTCCAGGTGGACACGTTTACTCGTCCCCCTCGTGGTAGTCGCCGTCAACCCCTTCGGGTTGTGAAGATTACCTTTTATGGTCGGACCCTTCCACCCTCTGTCATTCTTGCTGGTGCCAGGTGCTCTGTCCAGGAGTACATTCCTTCTACTAGGCTCTGTAACAAGTGCTGGAGGTTTGGGCATGGTGCCCTCCGCTGCTCTGTGACTCTCTCTCTGTCCTTTGTGTGGTGGCGAAGGTCACTCTTAAGTTGGAGTGCACTTCTCCCCAGGCTCGTTGCCTCAATTGCGGTGAGGCCCAGCCTACCTTCTCCCGTGCGTGTGTCCATTACAAGCTTGAGGCAGCCGTCCTCAGCTTGAAGCACTGGAGCATTTATCTTTTCCTGAGGCGAGGCGCCAGGTTCGCCGGCTCCCGCCTTATGCTAATATCTCTTATGCTCACGTGTTGCGCTCTTCCTCCTCATCCTTCCCACCTTCCTCAGACTCGCAACCATTTCCGGGTCTTGGACCCTGATACACAAACTGCCCCCTCCTCTGTTCCTTTGAGTTCTGTCCCGAAGGATCCACCTCCTGGTCCTCTGTCTGGGGTTCCCCTCCGTTCTACCCGGTCTGTCTTGTCTCCTGTGTCTTCTTCCTCGTCTCCCTCTGTTCCTCCTTCCAATCCTTCCCCTCCGTCTCTTGACTCTCCCCACTGCCTGTCGGTGCAGGCTGATGTCCATTGCTCTCCAAACGGCCGTCGTGTGTGCTCTCGTTCAGCTTCTCCTGTCGAGACGCTAGAATCCGTTGCCCAGTACGTTGTTGCTGGGACACCGGTCTCTCTACGTCAGAAGCGTAAGCCTGGCTCCTCTCCTTCCTCCTCCCCTTCCTCCTCCCCAGCGTGTAAGAATGTTTTGCTTTCTTCCTCGGCCCATACTTCTGCCTCTATCGCTCCTTCCCCTCCCATTTCGGTGGTTGCGCCCCCTGTTCCTGCTATGGAGTTTTTTTTGGCCCCCACTTCCCTCACGGTTGCTGCCCTTGCTGAGATACGCTCCCCTCTTTCTACTCCCCATCTTCCTGCTGCTGTCCTTGACTGCTCCTCTCCGTTGTCTCCTCCTCTTCCTCCTCTTGACCCCGCCCGCCCTCCTCTGGTCTGTTCTCCTGCTTCCTTCCCTCCGTCTTTGCTCAGTTTACCTATGCCCCCGAACCCTGACTTTGCTGACCCTGATGATCTTTAACGTGCTTAGTTGCTCTTTCGCCTTTGTTTCTTCCTTGTTCTCTGTTGTTGTCCTTTCTCTTCTCGTCGATGTCTATTCTTCAATGGAACGTTCGAGGTTATTACGCCAATTTCCTCGAACTCCAACTTCTGATTTCGCGGTTTTCGCCCATTTGTGTCTGTCTCCAGGAACTGGTGCTTGGTGCTCGTCCTGGTTGCTTTCGTGGGTATTCCTTTCTCTCTCCCCCCCCCTTCCCTAATTCTTCTGCTCTCTTGATTCGCACTGATGTTCCCTTTGTCCCCTTACTTTTTTCCTTTGCCTCCATTGTTCTGCTGCTCGTATCTTTGTGGGGAAATGGTACACAGTTTGTTCCCTTTATCTCCCCCCCCGAGTGTCCTGCTTTCTCTTCCTGATCTGAAACACCTCCTGGACTTCATGCCAGAGCCTGTGCTCCTGCTGGATGATTTCAATTGTTGTCATTCTCTTTGGGGTGATGTTCTGACGAACACCCGGGGTCGCCTTCTTGAGCCGTTTATCCTCTCCTCTTCCCTGTCTCTTCTGAATTCTGGCGAGCCCACTCATTTGGACTCTCGGACTCTCACCCTTTCCTGTCTTGACCTTTCTCTTTGCTCTTTTTCTCTTTACTTAGATTTCACGTTGCAGGTTCTTGATGACCTCCATGGCAGTGACCATTTTCCCATCCTTGTTTCCTTTTTCTCTTTTCGTCCTTTGCTCTCCTTCCCTAGGTGGCAGTTTGCTAAAGCGGACTGGAACCTCTTTACCCTCAGTGCGGCTCTCTGACCTCTCCCTTCTGCCTCTCCCTCGCACTCCCGTCCTTTTTCACGACACTGTCTTCGACGCTGCCGTCTGCTCTATTCCTCGCTCTTCCTCTCGGGGTCCGCAAAAGTGCGTTCCCTGGTGGAATGCAGACTGTGCCCGGCCTGTCCGCTGTAAGCGTGCAGCCTGGAAGAGACACCGCCGTCGGCAGACGGCCGATTCTTTTCTTTTCTTTTCTTTCCTTTCGGAAAGCGACTGCGGTGGCCCGTAGGGCCATCCGCACAGCTAAACGTGATTGTTGGGCATCTTATGTCTCCACAATTACGTCCGAAACTCCCCTGCCACAGATCTGGAAGCGTATCTACAAGATAGCGGGCAAGTTCGTTCCCGATGTTTCACCGGTCCTTCACCTCCGTGGTACTCTTGTGGCGGACCCGTTGCAGGTTGCTTGTTACGACTCTGGGTTCTTTAGAGGGAAACCAGAGGTCAAAATTTGAGCTTATTGAGCTACCATAGAGTAAAAACGCATTGCGAGTGGCATTTGTCGTATCTTCCCTGCCAGTCGTAAGATTAGTCTTGTCTCTCGAAGAGTATTTAAAGATTGAGCTTGGGGTTGATTATTAAATAATAAAATAGGCACCAACTATGTTTACTAATACTGTCTAATCATTTGTGAAGTAAACCTGAGTAAACTTTGTATCGGGCGCTGGTATGATTAGTTGAACAGTCTGCCGGCAGCATTAGTCCACGGAGGAGGAGACGAGAGACTGGCTCGTTCTTCTCTGCTGGCTGGTTGTGGTGGAAGGAAGTGCCTCTCCTTCCTCTTATTTATTTATTTCTGTATCTTCGTCTGGTTAAGTCTTCTTTGCTATTTTTATGGTTATGTCTGGCATACCTATCGTTCTATGTGTAGAGTAGTATACCTGGGGTGTAGGAAGTGTATTTAAGTGTTTATCTTACCTGTTATGCTAACGGGGGTCCCAGTGTAAACACGTGGTCCCCCTACCCTAAGCTGACTACCTCCAGTGTGTTATAGTAGAGCTTTACCCTAGCTTGTTTTCAGTGTAAACCTTGTATCCTGCCTAGGTGGACCAAGGCGTTTAACGTAAGATTGTGTGGTAAAGTTAGAATTAAATTGTTATTGGTGTGATTGTGTATGGGGGGTGTTAAGGGGTTAATAAATAAGTAAGTTTGAACAGAGTATCCCTTTTTCCTGTGTGGGAGTACAATAATCTATTCCTAGACTAACCGGGTTTAGTAGCAAGCATTTATCATTGTGGATATTTTACTTTGGGGGCCGGGCCTTTTAGTTCTCCCATTTTTTGATACCTCTGTATTCTACTTACCCTTACCCCTTAATAGTACTAGTTCCCCCATAGCAAGTCCACCTTTTTTATAACATTGCTATTGAACTGGGTTCCCACTTTTCTTGTGTTAGCTCTGGTCATCTTCCCCAATCTTTCCTTCTTCGTAAACCTGTCCTTGAGTCTCGTCCTTTAGATTTCTGCACTCGTCTTCGACTTTCCTATAACGATCCCTTCTCTCTCTCTGAACTTCGTTCTGCCCTGGCCCTCTGCGGTTCTACGGCGGCGGGCTCCGATGGTATTCGTTATGAGATGCTTCACCATCTCCCTCCGTGCACGTCTCAGTATTTACCGAGTCTGTATAATCGGATCTGGGAGTCGTCGTCAGTCCCTGAGGACTGGCTCGATGCCGTTGTCTTCCCTGTTCGCAAACCAGAGTCTCTGGGACCTTCCCGTAAGGACTTTCGCCCTATTGCCCTCACAAGTTGTGTCTGCAAACTCTTTGAACGTATGGTTAACGTTCGTCTGATATGGTTCCTGGAACACCATCACCTCCTCTCCCTTTCTCAATTTGGTTTCCGCAAGTGCCGCAGCACGACAGATGTCCTGGTGAACTTGGTCTATATTCGTACTGCTTTCGCTGTGAGGACCTCCGTTGTTGCCGTCCTTTTGACCTGGAAAAGGCTTAAGACACCACTTGGCGATATCATATTCTATCCCAGCTTCATTCTTTTGGCCTTCGTGGTCAACTCCCTCTTTCTCCGCAGCTTCCACTCTCTTCGTTCTTTCCGGTGCGCCTTGGTACCGCTCTCTCTGCCTCTTTTCAGCAATACGAAGGTGTGCCCCAGGGTAGTGTTCTGAGCACTAGTTTTTCTGGTTGCCCTCAATGGTCTTCTTTCCTCTCTTCCTTCAGGTGTTTTCTCCGCTCTCTATGTCGATGATCTTACCCTTTGCTGTCACGGTGATGATTCGCCTCTTTCAGCGCCAGCTTCAACTTGCGATTGATGCCATGTGGTCTTGGGCCACCGATCATGGCTTAAAGTTCTCTACTTGTGCCATGTCTTTTACTCGGAAACGGGTCGTACTTCGTTCCTCTTCCACTTTATGGCCATCCCCTTGAGTACAAAGATTCCGCGAAGCTTTTGGGGTTATTCCTTGACACTCGTTTGTCCTGGTCTCCCCATATCTCTTACCTCTGTGTTGAGTGCTCTAAGGCCCTTACCCTCCTTCGGGTATTGTCCCATACTAATTGGGGAGCGGATAGGTGCACTCTCCTTGCTTTACATTCCTCTCTTGTCCTGTCTAAGCTCGATTATGGTTACCTTGCTTACTCATCTGCTTCTCCTTCTACTCTTCGCCGTCTTTATGCTTTGCACCATACTGGGTTGCTCCTCAGTTCTGGTGCCTTTCGTTCGACTCCCATCCTTAGCTTGTATGTTGACACTGGCTTCCTGTCTCTCCAGGACCGCCGTGATAGCTACTGTCTTCGCTATCTTGCGCGGTCCTTACAACATCCTTCCTCTCGCCTCTGTCGTGCTTTAACTTTTACCCTTCCTGCGGTTCCTGCTCCTCTTCACCACTTCCCTCTTTCTATCCGGTTATCTCTCTTACAGGATTCTCTTTCCGTTCGTGTTTCTCATGTTTCTCCTCGTGTTCCTTCTTTGCCTCAGTGGAGAGTCCCCCTTCCGCAGTTTTGTACATCCTTGACCCACATCACTAAAGCATTTACCCCTTCTATGGTTCTGAAACGCCTTTTCCTTGAGCACTTTTCTTCACACTCCCGTTCTGTTTCCATCTTCCCCGATGGGTCAAAGTCTGTGGAAGGTGTGGGCTACAGTTGTTTTTCATGACAGCACTTGTCGCTTGCCTCCGGAGTCTAGCATCATCACAGCAGAACTTTTTGCTGTTCTCTATGCACTTCGTCTCCTGCTTTCTCGTTGTCAATCTACCTTTGTAGTTGTCGTTGACTCTTAGTGCCCTCATGGCTCTCGGTTCCTTTTATCTGGTTCATCCAGTGGTTGTCGAGATATAGCATTGGCTTTCTTATTCTCAGTAAATTTAAGTTGGTAGAGTTTTGCTGTGTTCCCAGCCATATTGGTGTCTTTAAATGAGCTTGCGGATGCTGCCGCTAGGGAAGCTGTTCGCTCTAGTCCCATCTCTCATAAAAGTATTTCTTATTCCGACTTTTACCCAGTTATTCATTCCTCCATCCTTACCCGCTGGCAAACTTGTTGGTGTTCTGTTACTGGTAACAAACTGCGTACTCTTATGGGTTGTCTCCTCATGGCCGTCCTCCTGCCACCTTAACCGGCGGTGGGAAACAGCTTTAGCAAGGTTGCGTCTTGGCCATACTCGCTTAACTCACGGTTACTTAATGGAGCGCCGCTCACCTCCTTTTTGTTCAAATTGCGTTGTCCCTCTTACAGTCGTGCATATCCTTGGTGAACGTCTTGACGTCCAGGACGAGCGTGTCTCTTGCTTTCCGATCGTCCCTCGCGGTTACTTGTCCCTCGATAGGATTCTTGGTAAATCGGATACTTTTGATATCGTTCACCTTGTGTGTTTGTTCTTGTATTGGCATCCTTGGTGATATTTAGCACCCACTGACAATTCTGCTGTTGGTGGTTATCATCCACACACATGATGGTGCTACATATCCTTCCCAGTTTGGTGCCTTCTTTTGATAATTACTTACTTCCTCCTGATGTTCTTATTTAATATAGATGTGGAAATCGCCTGATTATTTCAAGTGTAGGTTAGACATGTGAATGAATTTGACAGTTTCAGACCACGAAGGAAGAATTGAAACAGGAATTTCCTTAAGTACTTTCGTATTTAATAATACATCTTCAAAAGGATGAAGGATGAATACATCCTTCTGAATATGTATTATTAAATATGAAAGTACTTAAGGAAATTCTTGTTTCAATTCTTCCTTTGTAGTCTGACGCTGTCATATTTTTAATTTTCGTGATTTACACACATGAAAGAATTTGATTGGATCGGCCATCTCGCCGTTCACTTCACCCTCTAAGCATATAAATTTTTTAAATTTTCAGCCTCATTATCGTGACTTCTGCATTTCAGATATCTTGAGAGTCCTCACAAGAAATGCAAGACAAATTTCTACATTTCGTTTACATGAACATGGTTTGACCAACTCAGAAACATCAGATTCCAAAAGATTACGTCGACCTTATAAATCGCCTAGGATACAAGATGGTGCTAAGTACTATATTTTCGTCTTTTGAAAATAGAGCAGCTTAGGGAAGAGATCGTGACTATCTTGCTTAAGACGAAGTGCCTGAGATCTGGATAATATGGTAAAGTTGCTTTCGTGAACTATCAGGGAAAGCCGGCAGCTCTTAACATCTCGGCTGCCTGTTCCAAATCTATGGCTAGTGAAGCCGACATAATGTGGTTGTTGTGCGGCGCTGGTGGCGCTCCACTACTGCTGGGTGTGGCCGACAAGCAACCAGCTATCCTGTCAACCTTCAAAGGAAGTCAGACTCTTGAAGACTTTTACGCCCAAATGTTGGCGCAATATGTCCCTTGAACTCCATAGACAACAATGCAGTACATTCGCAGCTGACGTGTTCTCATATTGATGCTGGAGATCCTGCAGGCGTCGCCCCCACAACACCCGTCACAGGAGCAGGAATTCCGGGAAGCTATGCACGCCAACCCTAGGAGACGCCCATTGCTTAGAAAGCTGTTGCACCGCCTACACGCAAAATTAGGCAAAAATACCTTGACTTCAAATATTCCTTGGAACAAAGGAATAGTAGGAAGCCAAGGAACCGTAGGATTACCTGTCCTAATCCAGTGACCGTCATCCCTGAACAAGAGGAAACGAAATGAACAGCGCTATCAAAATTATAGCCTGGATTAGGCTATCAAAAACCTAATCCAGGGAATTTATACTTTGAATCATGTGAACCCTGTACAAAGTGCTATTGGCGTCCTAATCTAGTTACCATAAACCTTGAACACTTCAATTGTTCTACGTAAACACTTAAGAAACACAGATGTGTCAAACCTATTAATTGTTGAATATCTGAAAAATGTAGTCACAAACCAATACTTGTTGGCTCAGTGCCTTTTGATATTTGCTTTTAAATTTTAAAATAAAATGTGTCTCTTTTTGTAATTGTGTAGTTGTTTGTGGATGTTCACAAAGAAGTGCTTGCATGGTCGATCTAGGCTCCAAGCTTAGATTGATAGTTATTTGTTTAATGATATGACTAATATCTCATGCTTTTATCATATTTACATATAAATTTTCAATCGTGCCAGCTTCAATAACTTTTGTCTAACCTGTTCCATTTACTAATACAGAAAAAAATCTTTTGTAATCTTTACAGAAAAAAAAAAAATACAGAAAAAAATCTTTAAAATATCTTTTAAACCTCTGAAACTTGTTTCTTCCCCCTCCTCATTTGGCCCATTGGCGCATTGAGGGGACTTGGTGGTTAGCTGCCAGTATGTGATGCTCCATGGGACGGTCCTGTCCTCTTATGGCCTTATTCTCCTGTTGCTGTCTTCTCCAGTTGTGCCGGATTGCTTCTCCTTTTCCTTATGTTTTGTTTTTCTCGCCCCTCTTCACCTATCTTTTTGTCGTTTCCTGCCGACCTTTTGCTTGTTTTGGTTATTCTTTTGGACTTATTCTATTTTGACGCCCGGGTGCTTGGGGAGGCATATGCTTACACCTGTAGAACTGTGGTACCCAACGTCGAGAGCGAGGGGAACCTTTTATTGTCACTCCTCCTTTCATCACTGAACCCGATCTCAATGGACTGGCAGTTCTTAAGGTGGCGTTTGTGGGGCGTATACTCACGACGCACCCCTAGGGGGCCCCAGCATGATCGGTGATAGCTTCTTGTTGGGAGTCCTATCTCTAATTGTGGCTCCATGGTGGGTATGGGGGCACATTCGTGAATGAAAGTTTTTCTCTTCGTCCTGATGTCAAATTCTGTTCCTCTTTTACCTTCTCAGGCTCGTCGGGTGGGCGGCCAAACCCCGAGTTGGACAGTGTTGGAAGACCGGGCTCTGTAGCCCCCGCTGCATTGGGCCCTGACCTTGCTCCTCCTTTGAACTTTCTGACTACTCCCTTCGGCTCCCCTTCCTCCTCTGTGGTTGGGTCGAGCCCCAAGCCCCCTGTGGTGACCACCTCGTTTCCTGGCACGGCTCAGTCTCTACTCGACTACTGCACCTTTTACCCCCTCTCTGTCTGGGGGTTCTCAACGCCATCCTCGACACGGCCGCACTCGCTCGATTCCTTCTATACTGATGCGTATCAGACCTTGTTTGGTCCTGCTTCATGGACTAAATACTTTGATTTCCTCACTCTTGATTCTGTGCCTCCTGACAATTTCTCCCTTCATAGGCGCCTTGTTGATTCCGCAGATGCCTCCGTTACTTTCCACCCCACCCCACCTGTCTCGGTACACGTGTCGTTGCTGCTCCTTCTCAGGATGCAGTATCCCACTTGGCCGCCTTGTCCTGCCTTGGCGAGCCCCCTGTTTGCGTCCAAGAATGCTCGGTTGAATGCCAGTGTTGTCGCTATTCTCCTCCCACCCCATGTTGCTACCGGTGTTCAGAATCTCCAAGACTGCCACGAAGATATTAGTCAAATCCTCGATGCCCAGGGCCATTCTGTCCTCCAGGTAGACTCGTTTACTCGTCCCCCTCGTGGTCATCGCCGTTAACCTCTTCAAGTTGTGAAGATTACCTTTGATAGTAGGACCCTTCTGCCCTCTGTCATTCTTGTTGGTGCCAGGTACTCCATCCAGGGGTACATTCCCTCCCCGCGGCTCTGTAATAAGTGCTGGAGGTTTGGGCATGTTGCCCTCCGCTGCTCTAAAACACACACACTCTCTGTCCCATGTGTGGAGGCGAGGGTCACTCTAAGATGGAGTGCACTTTTCCCCAGACTCGCTGCCTCAATTGCGGTGAGGCAGCGAGCCACTAAGGCCTCAATGAGCGCGATAAACAAGTTACCTTATTAGTCGTTATGAGTTGGCGCAGGTAAGTTGGCGGACACCTGCTCCGGTGTCCCTAACTTCTGTCCACTTGTGGCTCGCTGCCTCGATTGCGGCCTTAGAGGCCGCAATCGAGGCAGCGAGCCTTAATTGCGGTGCGTGCATGCGTTACAAGCTTGAGGCAGCCGTTCTCAACTTGAAAGCACAGGGAGCGTTTATCTTTTCCTGAGGCGATGTGCGAGGTTCGCCGGCTCCCACCTTTTGCTAACGTCTTTTATGTTCGCGTGTTGCACTCTTTCTCTCCTCGTCCTTCCCACCTTCCTCAGACTCGCAACCGTTTCCAGGACTTGGACCCTGATACACCCACCGCCCCTTCCTCTGTTCCTTTGAATTCTGTCCCGAAGGGTCCCCCTCCTGGTCCTGTCATGGGGTTCTCCTTCTTTCTGCCAGGTCTGTCATGTCTCCTGTCTTTTCTTCCTCGTCTCCCTCCGATCCTCCTTCCCATCCTTCTCCTCCGTCTATTGGCTCTCCACGCCGCCTGTCAGTACGGGCTGATGTCCATCGTTCTCCCAACGGCCGTCCTGTATGCTCTCGTTCAGCTTCTGTCGAGTTGCTGGAATCCATTGCCCAGTACGTAGTTGCTGAGACACCTGTCTCTTTGAGTAAGAAGCGTAAGCCTGGCTCCTCTCCTTCCTCCTCCCCGGTGGGTAAAAAGGCTTAGCTTTCTTCCTCGCCCCCCGCTACTTCACTCTCGTTCCGTCCCCTCCCGTTTCGGTGGTTACGCCCCCCGTTCCTGCTATGGAGGTCTCTTTGGACCCCGCTTCCCTCTCGGTTGGTGCCCTTGCTTAGGTGCATTCCCTGGTTTCTTCCCCTCCTGCTGCTGTCCTTGACCCTCGGTTATCCCCCCCCCCTCTTCCTCCTCCGGACCCTACTCGTCCGCCCCTGATCGGTCCTCTTGCTACCTTCCCTCCTTCTTTACTCAGTTTACCCATGCCCCCTAATCCTGACTTCGCTGACCCTGATCCTGTGCTGCTTTAATATTGTGTTCACTTTTCGCCTTTGTTTCTTCGTTGTTCTCTGTTGCTGTTCTTCCTCTTCTCGTCAATGTTTATTCTTCAATGGAACGTTCGTGGTTATTACGCCAATTTCCTCGAACTCCAGCTTCTGATTTCGCAGTTCTCGCCCTTTTGTGTCTGTCTCCAGGAGCCGATGCTTGATGCTCGTCCTAGTCGCTTTCGTGGCTATTCCTTTCTCTACCCCCCCCCCCCCAGCTGTTGCTGGGGCTCCTAACTCGTCTGCTCTCTTCATTCGCTCTGATGTTCCCTTTGTCCCCTTACTTTTTCCTTCGCCTCTCCATTGTTCTGCTGCTCGTATCTTTGTGAGGAAATGGTACACCGTTTGTTCCATGTATCTCCCCCCGAGTGTCCAGCTTTCTCTTTCCGATCTGAAACACCTACTGGACTCCTGCTAAGTGATTTCAATTGTCATTTCTCTTTGGGTGTTCTGATGAACACCCGGGGTCGCCTTCATGAGCCGTTCATCCTCTCTTTCCCTGTCTCTTCTGAATTATGGTGAGCCCACGCATTTGGGCTCTCAGACTCGTACCCTTTTCTGTCTTGATCGTTATCTTTGCTCATCTTCTCTTTACTTAGATTTCACATGGGAGGTTCTTGGTGACCTCCATGGCAGTGACCATTTCCCCCATCCTTGTTACCTTTTTGTCTATTCACCCCTCCCCTCTCCTTCCCTAGGTGGCAGTTTGCTAAGGCAGCCTGGAATCTATTTACCCTCAGTGCTGCTCTCTCTGACCTCTCCCTTATGCCTCTCCCTCGTTTTTCATGACACTGTCTTCGACGCTGCCCTCTGCTCTATTTCTCGCTCTTCCTCTAGGGGCCCACGGAAGTGGGTTACCTGGTGGAATACAGACTGTGCTCGGGCTGTTCGCTGTAAGCGTGCAGCCTGGAAGAGACACCACCGCTGGTAGACGGTCGACTCTTTTTTTTTCTTTCATTTCGGAAGGCGAGTGCGGTGATCCGTTGGGCCATCCATACGGCTAAACGTGAATGTTGGGTGTCTTGTCTCCACCATTATGTCCGAAATTCTTCTCCCGCAGATCTGGAAGCCTATCCGCAAGATAAGCTAGTTCGTTCCCGATGTCTCACCGGTCCTTCACCTCTGTGGTACTCTTGTGCAGACCCGTTGCAGGTCGCTACCAAACTGGGTTCCTCTTTTCTTCTGTTAGCTCTGGTTTT
>WNGS01160430.1:32087822-32101177 GCA_020271785.1 Procambarus virginalis | reverse complement strand
AATGTGTATCTGCTTGGTGCACCCTTTACCACGATAGTCACTGACCACAAACCGTTGGAGACCATCTTCAATAATCCAAAGTCCAAACCACCAGCTCGCATTGAGAGATGGGCTCTTCGTCTGCAACCATACAACTTTACGGTGAAATACAAGCCAGGTGCAGGCAATCCCGCTGATTACATCAGTCGACATCCTGCCAACAGTTTCACCATCACCAAGCATCAGCAAGTTGCCGAGGAATATGTACACTCTGTAACCTGTGATGCAGTCCCTAAGGCTCTCACTCTTGATGAAATACGTACTGCAACCCTAGAGGACCCAACTCTGCAAGCAACAGTGGATGCATTGACTAAGAAAAAGTTTCCACGCATCCCACCCTCAGGAGTTGACCAAGATGCATTCAAAGCACTTGAACGCATCCAGACAGAATTAAGTGTTACGCAACAACGCGACACCGTGCTGCGAGGTACTCGTATCGTCATTCCAGCTGTTCTCCAGCAACGTGCTCTGAAGCTTGCACATCAAGGACACCAAGGTCTTGTAGGACCAAACAGCTGCTACGAGAAAAGGTGTGGTTTCCTGGCATTGATCGTCAAGCTAAGGACATGCATGATGCCTGTGTCCCTTGCCAAGCTGCAGTGGATACTTCAAGACCAACACCTCTACAACCTTCACCACTACCTGCTGCACCATGGATGGAAGTATCGATGGACTTCTGTGGACCGCTACCAACTGGAGAGTACTTGATGGTAGTCATTGATGATCACTCACGTTATCCAGAAGTAGAAATCATCACTTCCACATCTGCAAAGGCTGTCATCCCGAAACTCGACAAGATCTTTTCAAACTTTGGCATTCCTGAAGTTGTCAAGACGGACAATGGACCGCCATTTAATGGACAAGACTTTGTCAACTTTGCTGAGCATATTGGATTCAAACACCGCCGTGTGATGCCACTACATCCTCAAGCAAATGGAGAAGTAGAGAGATTCATGCAACCTCTCATGAAAGCTGTACGCTGTGCTCATGCCGAAGGACGATCCTGGAAACAAGCTATGTATGCTTTTCTCAGGAACTACCGTGCAACACCGCATGGAACACTGGGCAAGTCGCCTGGCGAACTTTTATTTGGACGTCCTATGAGAATCGCACTACCTGTCATGCCAGCCAAGGTAACGGATAAACGTCTCGCTCAGAAGGATGCACTAGCGAAGGGCAAAATGAAAATTGCTCATGATCAACGTGCAAAGGAACAATTCATAAAGGTTGGAGATACTGTTCTCGTTAAAAAGAAAAAAGAGGGAAAGCTAGATATGCCGTATGATACAAAACCATATAAAGTGATTAGTGTGAAGGAACTATGGTAACAGCGAGTAATAGAGATCATAGTATAACACGTAATATGGCTTATTTCAAAGTGATTCCAACTAGTGTAGAAAATGATGAAGTACAAAGTCGTGTAAAAGAAAAAGAAAAATGAGTTATAACTCGATAAACAATTCATCGAGGGATATTCTTGTACTCAAGGACTCTCGTCCTAAACGACATGTTAAACGCCCTACACGATATGATGATTAATTGTGTTCCTATGTAATGCAAAGTATTTACTTGTTATGCTGAACTAAATTTAATATTGTTTGAATAATGCAGATCTCTCATTCAATATTTTGTAACTTTGTATTACAGTTTCTTTCATGTTTGTTTAACATTGCATATGTATTTTAACATTGTAATCCTTTGTGGTAAAGATTGTTTAAATTCTTTGTGTGCTTAATTAATGTTAAATGTATGCAATATCTCTTGATATGTTAATAACTTACTTTGTGTCAATAACTTTGCTTTGTGCTACAAGCATGGTAGACATCCTGTATTCATTCTTTTTAAAGAAAAGGAGGGATGTCATGTTCACAGAAAATGGTACCATCCGTTTTCTATGTGCGGCGGCTGGACGCCACTAGAGGAGGTAAACAACATACAGGACGCTACCAGCTTGGGAGCTACTATCATGTAGTTATTTAAGTATTAAAGTCAGTAACCAGGAATGACTTTACATCAACCTTACAACAAGACTATCTCAGCTATACACAGACACCACAATTACCACTTTTAGAAGAGTGTATAGACCAGATTGGGTAATGCTCAATTTGTATCTAAACTTGATTTGTCTAAGTGATTATACTAGAAAAGTGACAGCTTTATTACACCTGATGGTGCATATGAATTTAACGTAATGCCTTTTGGTTTGAGAAAGGCTCCTGACACTTCCCAGAAACTTATGAATTGTTTAAGGACGTGCCAAATTGCAGGGCATATCTAGATGATATTTCTTTTTTCTTTTTTTTTTTTATTATAAAGAGAAAACCCAAATACAAAACAGACAAATGCAGAACAATAAAGGAAGACATACAGGGGAAACAGAACAAGGTAATAAACCATGAACACATGAAAACAAAACATAACAATACCCAAAAGTAAAGGAAACATGGTACATAACAGGAAACCCGAAACGGGCACTGGATACATAACAAAAACAGAACATCACAAAGAAATAACACAAGAAACAAATAACATAAATAACATAAAATACAGCCACACCAGAATAATAAGGGCAGAAAGACAAAAAGCTAATACAACCACAACCAGCCCAACCACCCAAACACAGGCACATACGTTTTTTTTTCTGATTCATAGAGGATCCCTAGTACATAAAGAAAAAAGCACAATAAAAACACCATGAACACATGAACAGACCAAACATACATAAATCCAACAATAAAACAAATAACGCAAACAGGCTAACAATACCCACAACACAATAACACATAAAACAAGACAAACATCATAATACACAGAGAAAGCATAAGGAGAACAAAGAAAAAATATGTAAAATAATAAAATCATAAAACATACAACAATCCAAGAAACATAAACAAAAGCCACACAAGGTCCAATAACAACACAAACAATAAACAAAACACATGCACAACCACTTGCAGTGCAAGAAATATAAGGAGAGGCACAAGCATAGAAGTAATAGGGCAAACAGCATAGCCAGAGGGGCACATAATACAACAAAATCAAAGAAACAGATAATCATGAAATGGTATAGCCACGCACTAATTACGTTAAAAACATAAGGGCCACAATAAACAGGGAATTACACGGCCTGAAGGGCGCACAATAAATACGTCACAGATCAGAACATACACAACTCCTATACATACAAGCAAGCACAAAAACTATCAAGAGTGCGCATACTTATCCGGCCACTCTGCCACCGGGAAACGAACACAATACGCCTCCCAAAGCAACAGGATGTCGTCCAGAACAGGGTGAGCATGGACCGTACGAGGATCAGGCATCAAGTCTGGCACACCCTCAACAAAAACCTGAGTCTGTGGAACCCAGACAGTCGAGGGGCACCACGGATCAGGCTGCACTCGGTCAATAAAGTCAAATGGCAAAGGGTTGGTCGTCTTATCATATGCCTCGCCGGAGGCCAAGATGATCGGGGNCATGAACACATGAAGAACAGACAAAACATACATAAATCCAACAATAAAACAAATAGCGCAAACAGGCTAACAATACCAAAACACAGGAACACAAAACAAAGCAAACATCATAATACACAGAGAAAGCATAAGGAGAACAAAGAAAAAATATGTAAAAATAAAATCATAAAACATACAACAATCAAAGAACATAAACAAAAGCCACACAAGGTCCAATAACAACACTAGCAGTGCAAGAAATATAAAGAGAGGCACAAGCACAGAACGTAATAGGGCAAACAGCATAGCCAGAGGGGCACATAATACAACAAAACCGAAGAAACAGATAATCATGAAATGGTATAGCCACACACTAATTACGTTAAAAACATAAGGACCACAATAAACAGGGACACTGAGAAACTAAACATTACATGAAGGGCGCACAATAAATACGTCACATATCAGAACATACACAAGTCCTATACATTCAAGCAAGCACACAAACTATCAAGAGTGCGCATACTTATCCGGCCACTCTGCCGCCGGGAAACGAACACAATACGCCTCCCAAAGCAACAGGATGTCGTCCGGAACAGAGTGAGCATGGACCGTATGAGGATCAGGCATCAAGTTTGGCACACCCTCAACAAAAACCCGAGCCTGTGGAACCCAGACAGTCGAGGGGCACCACGGATCAGGCTGCACTCGGTCAATAAAGTCAAATGACAAAGGGTTGGTCGTCTTATCATACGCCTCGCCGGAGTCCAAGATGATTGGGACGGGCTGCCCCCTACAGGCCCGGGCAACGGGCAGTGCACTTGTAACCTCCTTGGCAGCCCCACAGGGTTCCGCGGCAACCACCGGACGTGACACCTGCAGGGGCTCCCCACGCCGAACATCCTTCTTCAGCAACAACACGAGGTCGCGGCCCTCACCAGCACCCACACCACCTACGTCTGGAGGAGCTACCACCTCCCACTGCGGAGAACCGTCTGCAGAAGAAACAGGAGGTGAATCATAACCACAATCGTCGACATCATCAGGCACATGGACGTCAGCGACCACCATCGACACAGAGCGTGAAGCACCCGGATCCACCACCTCATCGCCCGAAGACCCACCGGCATCGAAATCCTCCACATCAGCCCAAGCAGTAGAAGAACGCCAGGACCTCTTGGGCACCGGGCGCACATCCTCAGAGCCGGAGGCGGACCCAGAATCACGGGCATCACAAGCCGCGCGAACCAATGCCCGTCTCAGGACGGCAGCAGCCTCAACCGCAGGGGAACCGGGCCGCACACAACAGGACGCCCCGCAGCCCCCCAGCACCCAGCTCAGCCGAAACACCCGGCGAAGGCACAGGGCCAGACGCAGCAGCAGGAGACGAGGAAGACGAAGACGCCGACGACACGCAGAAACCATCTGGAAGACCCCGGGAGCAGCTGTGACATGGGCTGGAAGATCAGCTGACGGCATCGGAACACCCAGAGGAGGAGCCGCACCATCAGGAGGACTGCCGGGCGATGCAGGGGGAGAAGGAGCCGCACCATCAGGAGGGCTGCCGGGCGACGCAGGGGGAGCCACAGCAGCCAAAGGGACGTCAACATCCTCGCCCACGGAGTCCACCCCAACAGGGAGCGGCGGGAAATCATCCTCCCGGAACAGGTTCACAGGGGCGACAGCAGCCTCCGAGCACCCGGCAGCCTGATGCCCCAACAGGCCACACCGAAAGCAGGTACGGGGCTGCCGGGCATAGAATACCCGGACGTAGTACCCCAGAAGCCGGACCGAAGAAGGGATGTCAGACCTCAGGCGCATCCCAAGGGTACGAATGTTCGTCCTCATACCCTTATACCTCCCTGATGACAGCGTGTGCACCCGCACACTGACGACCGCGCCAAACTGCTGGAAGTAACGCCGGAGTAGAACTTCGGGAAACTCCAAGGGCGCCCCATGCACACTCACGTAGGTCAGGGCACCTCTACGGTCTGTAATGGTCACAGAGCCGGCACCATCCGGCAGCGGCAAGGAACGTCCCTCGTAACGGCGGAGGAAAGCACGATACACCTCCACCTCCGCCAACTTGATAATCACCCGGTGAGCAGTTACCAGCTCCACTCTGTAAACGTCGTCGACCGGGACATGGAGCATGTCACACATGACAAGCTCAACTAAATGGTAGCCAATGCGGCCTGTAATTTCCAGTCCCACGGAGTTTACTCTCATCACAGGAGGGAGAGGGACTCCCATCGCAAGCGGGTGCCGTCAACACCGGCCAAACAGCCACCAGTCAGCAGGGAGGGTAGAGACACCCACACCCCCATGCAGGCGAGAACTGCAACCAACACTCCAACAGCTGGAGCGCCGAGCTCACACATCCGTCCCCTACCGAAGCTTGGGCCAGACTCCATGGTCCATAGAAGTGATGCTCAATCGTGGGGAGGCCGGCTCCTGCACTGTGGTCAAAACTAAGTCAACAAATACAACAACAAACTACTATAAACCTGTGAAAGACTTTACGTGTTGGGTAAGAAAACTAACAAGAGAACAGTCAAGTAGCGCAAGAAGAAATGTTGGTTTGATAGAACTTTTCAAAATATATCATGCCAGTTGTAGTTACGAAAATATCTAGGATTTAGTACCTATGCACATTAACTGCCTCAGCCACACAGGGGAACTTTTAGAGAGGAACTTTGAAAGGTTTATCCAATTTATGCAACCCGTTGCAACTGTAACTGCCAATACTCATTTACTTCTATGTGAACACCCACATCAGGTGAAAACTGCCAATTGGTTTCAGATTTTGCCGGAAATCGAACCAGAGCCCTGTGTACTACGACCTTTGAGCACTGTCCTCTGCCAGAATCTGTATGATAACATGCTGTCGGGGTTTAGCAAGAGCCTTATTCCAAAGCCTTACGAATGGCTAGCATCTTAAATTGAACACCCATTTGAGTCACGAACTAAATACTGAATTTTCTGCCTAAACTGAAGCTTCGGTTTCTTCTCAGATGGATCAGTACACCAACAGACAAGTATGTGAAGCTGTCAGATGCCAAGTTTGCTTCTATATGCATCTGTGCAATATTACGTAGCAGATGAGGATTAGTCTGGTTCATTTTTTCCTTCAGGAGCCATAATCTTAAAGTCTGCTGGCAGCGATTGTGAGGGGGATGGTTCACCAGCTCACTTACAATGGTGCTCTTATGCCTGTGGGAGCCAGTACACTTGTTAAGTCCACTTGTTAAGTGGGCGGACTTAATTTTGGTAACCAGCAACCGAAACACCTAGTGTTTGGGCTCATGTGAGCCCCAGTCATCAGCAGTTCAGAAGTGTTACCCTGGCTGGGGTAGCACGTCTGTGGACAGAGATAGAGCCGATAGCATCATCTCGTTGTATGGCTTAGAGCGAGACTAGTTTGCGCGGGAACAGCTAGGCCGGCAAGCGTGGGTGAGGTGTGGGCCTCCCGCGCTCGCTAGCCACTTGAGTCATCGTCATGGAAACAGCCACCATCTTGGCAAACATCTTGAGCCGCCATGTTGGTCGGCCATCTTGGAGTTGCCCTAGGGGCTATGCTACCCAGTTGCTGATTGGTTGAGAGGGGTAGGCCGCTGTATGCCTTCCTCTCATTGGTTATTTCGAGGAGGACGCGGGATTCGCCTGGGTAAGCGTCATTCTGAACATAGCTGCCACTGTCAAGACGCTCCTGTACTCAATTCGGCCAAATTGACTATAGGGCGTCGTGGTAGCTTGACTACTCAACGCTTCACCTCCTGCTTCATCTACGATGGGGTCGTCACAGAATCCGGCCTAAGTCGTCGCATGAAGGGGGAAAAAGACATTGTGAACAGTGAGTGGATAGAGAAGATCTTGTGATCTGGGATCGTGGGGTAATGTGCATACGAGCAGTAACAGACTCATAGATCCCATACCAGTGATGATTAGACTTGCTAGTGCTCTGTAGCAGTCGATGGAAACGGGGAAATTCCTGTCAGTGTTTTAAGGCAGATTTCCCATGTTTATGTAAGACGCTACCGTTGTGCGCGTCACCTGGGTACGAACGCTCCATTTCACCGGTGGGTCGAGGGTGCGAAACGAGCCGTGTTGTGAGAGGGGAGGTTCGAGTGCGCACCAATTGTACAAAAGATAGCACTGAGGTACCAGCCCGCCTACCACCGCTGTGAGCCAGCCACCCATAGCGGGGTGCCTGATGTATAGGAATGGTGTGTAAGCCGGCATTATGAATGAGTACGTACCTATGTGAGTATTTCTGGTGATTAGTAGTCTCTAAAGCTTGAATTCGAAAGTCAAGTGTTCCATCACTTTGTCATGTAGCACCTGTGAGGTGAAGTGTGGACGAGGAGATAATCACCCTTTATTGTCATCTTTTCAGTCCAGAGGAACTTACGTCGTGTGTACACAGATGTACAGTGTGTGTGTGTGTGTGTGTGGGTACACACGGGAACAGAGTATACATAGATTAGCCAAGGACTGTGAGGATGTCCATGTAATAATTATATTATTCCATTGTGGTAATTAAATCATTTTTGATCGTCCGTGGGACGGAGTGATATCATTTCCATGTGTAGTCTTGCAGGTGTGGAATTCCAACACAGCGCTCAGGTATGTGTAACGTCAGTGATTCCTGGCAATGGTTATTGTGGAGTGTACCACAGTGTGGTGTTAATTTCTTGTATTGTTCCCAGGGCCGTGACAAGTGTGATTTATATATATAGATTATATATATATATATATATATATATATATATATATATATATATATATATATATATATATATTGTGGTCGCAGTATTAACGTAATTTGGTAGAATGATGAGTGACGATGCTGTCTGGAGAGACCGCCGTCGCTCTGTCGAGTAATGTAACTCGGGAGTGTTTATCGGCATGCGTGATCGATAAATCACTCACCCATGTGATTTAAGGAGTGCGAGATCTCCTTAGTGTTCCCAATAACGTTTGATAGCTGTAGGCTACATATGTCAGCAGTAATTATATATATATATATATATATATAATATATATATATATATTATATATATATATATATATATATATATATATATATATATATATATATATATATATATAATCGTAGTGTCACGGTGCCCAGTGTTATTGTGTTATTTACTGTGTGGTGATTGCAATGTGTTGACCTATGTTCTAGGGGTTATTGAGAGCACTGGGGCCATTTGCAACAGTAAGTGTTGAGCAGTATTCTAATACTTGGAAATTAGAGTACTTGCCGTGTGTTATTGCAAAGGGGTTGTTATTTGATGGTGATTGTTGCTAGAGTTGAGCAATCACCGTAGGTGATTGCAGTTCAGTAAAGCCATTGTGGGGCAGTGTTCTAGAAGGTTCATGTCCTGTATGTTATTTTACTAGGTTCTGCAGTATTGTCATTGCAACCGGATTGTAACGTAAATCACTGTGATTTGTTAGTGTGATTTGTCATTGTCGTGGGTGAACTCGGTTGTAGACGAGTACTTGGGTTTTATATTCTCCTGTTTATCTGGTAGGACATCGAAGTCCAGTATTCAGTGAGGTGATTGCGAGGCAATTAATATAACGTAACCAAGGGAACGCCCATTGCTTTAAGAGAATTTGTTCTTTGACAATATGAGTAACGTAGAATACGTTTGGGTTAATTTACTTTCCTGCAAGCAGCTACGGTAGTCTCAAGGAGCCTAGCCATCAGCCGGATAAAAATTAGAGTATTGTCTGTCGTAATTAACGGTCAGTGGGCCGGGTAATTGACGTGTTTCAGGAAGTCAAAGTAATTAACCTCGATCCTTGTTTGATCGACTCGCACGAAGGCTCCATTGTTCCATTAACGTAACGTCGTTATTTATGTCCGGAAGTACCGGCACTTGATTGACTCGTGGGAAGAGTAACGTCATTTTAGAATAACGTAAACGTGGTGCCTAATTACTGTTATTAGCCACCTGAATTGGTCTGAGTATGGAAGGCTCAGACGGAATTCATACCTTAATGTAAATTGCTGAGCCAGTGTGAAAGGTTGCGTATTTAACTGTTTAATTATTGATCTTGAGGATAGTAATTATTGCTCTAAAAGGTAATCACGAGTGATTACCGTTCTCTTAGCACTTTGGACATTGTAAATCAGAGTTTACCATCGCTGAGTGATTAGTAACCGATTAACGTAAATTAACGTAACTAGTAAAGAGATTAATCAGCTGTCTAATAGTACAGGGATTAATGGGATTTACTCACTGAATGCTCGATGGGTAAAGTATTGTGTAATTTCTGCATTACTAGTGACAGTTGTAAGAGAAGGTTATTATATTAACGTAAATGTTTTGTTATTAACGTAAATCAATTGTTATTGATTGTTGATCGTCCGTGGGACGGAGTGTTAACGTAAGGATTAATTTTTGGAAGGGTGCTGGAGTTGCCAGTGAACCCATTAGTTATTGTTGTCATTGAAAGACTACTGATTTGATTACATTGCAACTGCTATTGCAGGTGTAGACTGCACTGAGGCGTAGAACAGTTAGGAGGTTACTGGAGACCTGTTTCAGAACCCACTGTGTCATTTGTTGTAATTGTGATTATAGATCTGTTAGTTCTTGTTTCTTGTTGATTCCTCTGTTATGTTCGAGTTAGTTCATTATGCAGTCCGAGGGGCTGGTGTCTAGCTGTCATTGATAGTGTCACAGGAAGGATTTCGAGTAACGTCATTCACATCTCTTTTGTTTTGTTGTTGTAGTTAGTACTTTATTGAATAAACTAAGTTGTTATGGTTAACACTGTCTTTTCGTTACACCCCACACATTATTATTGTTATGCAAGTGTTCTTCACACTCAACTAATAAAATTGAGACTGATTCTGAGTTTTGGACCAAATATACGGCACCACACAACAATAAATTGTTGTGAGAGCCCAGGACCTACTCGTTAGATTCGCTTCGGCGATTGGCGAAGGTCGTCGGCCCAAGTAGAGGGGATTTCAATTTTCATTGGGGTCTCTGCGTTTGCCCGCGCCTAGTCAATTGTTCATACATGGTCCCAAAGTGAGGAATGAGCTGCTTACTACACTGGTGTGTTAGCTAATCAAGACCTTCCTCAGGCGACCTAGTTGAGTATCACGACAGGAATAAAGGTTAAAGAATAAAGAAAATTCTTAGAAATTTTCCGAGCTCAATTCCTTATACCAATTTCATTTATTCCAACTTATCTAAGTATCTTAAGTTACACAAAAACTCTCACAGCGATTTTCAAGGGGCTTTCATAACAGTTTGCATGTATTTCGTCAACACACCTCTGACTTATATTGAATGTGTTGATTGTTTTTTTTGCACAATGGGTCCACCTGTTGCTATTGGAGGCTATTCTGTCCCGATTTAGTGTTCCAGTGATTATATCCAAGTGAACCGATTCTAGGTCTAGCCAATATATTGCAATTCTAGGTCTAGCCAATATATTGCTCTGCAAGCACACTGCAATTCCCTTTACCCTAATTTCAATCTATGTGGGCTTAGTTTCTAGTCTTGGGTTCAGTATACAAGTCCATCTGGAAGCCCCTGTTATGACTCGCATTGCATCATTTTGAATAACCTCAACGTTTGCCCATTGGCCAGGAGAAAGTGGCCATACAGGCGCTGCATAATCAACTTGGGAACGAACGGCGTGTGTATAAAACAGTTTTAACACTGTGTTCCGCTCCTAGACGGGGACCTATGATTGCTCTCATTATATTCAATCGTGATTTTGCTTTCTCCTTCATATATGGAATTTGCTTGTTGAATGTCATTTTACAATCTATCCACACTCCAAGATACTGATATTTTGTAACTTGCTGAAGGATAATGCCTTTACTGTGTAGGTGCCAGTCTGGAGTGTTGCCACCTAGTCTCATTGCCTTTGACATCTGTCCAGATATTTTTAGCCTTAAAATGCTGCATTCAGATGTTACTTTGTTTAATGCCCCTTGTGCTTTATTTAGAAGTGAATGCCCTGTAATGACTAATGCTATATCATCGGCGTTGCTTAGCAATTTCTCCCTTATGCAAATGTCTGGTAACTAGGTTTTCCAATAAAGATGTTAGACTATGACGACTCCTCGTTGAGTAAGTAATTATCAAAAGGCGGCACCAAACCGGGAAGGCTATGTAGCACCATCAAATGCGCGGGATAATCAGAGGGCGCTAAATATCACCAAGGATGCCAATACGAGAACAGAAATGCACAAGGCAAATGATATCAACAGTATCCGATTCACCAAGAATTCTATCGAGGGACGAGGGACAAGTGACCGCGAGGGGCGGTCGGAAAGCAAGGCACACGCTCGTCCCGGAAGTCGGACAATCAACAAAGATATGCATGCCAACAAGTGAGACAATGCAATGTGGACAATAAGGAGCTGGGCGGCACTTCATTAAGTGACCGAGTTAAGAGAGTATGGCCAAGACGCATCCTTGCTAGAGAAGTTTCCCGCCGCCAGTTACGGTGGCAGGAGGAAGGCCACTGGGGGATACAACGCTTAAGAAGAGTATGCAGTTTATTACCAACAACAGAAGACCAACAACCCTGCCAACGGCTAAGGATGGAGGAATGTAACCGGGTAAAAGTCGAAAAAAGGGACAAGAGCGGATAGCCTCTCTTGCGGCAGCATCTGCACGCTCATTTAAATACACACCAATATGCCTGGGAACCCAGCAAAACTCTACGGATTTCATTTTACTAGATATAAGAAACAGCCAATGTTGAATCTCTATGACTACCGGATGGACAAGATTAAAGGACCCGAGAGCCACGAGGGCACTACGAGAGACAACTACAATCACAAAGGAGGATTGACAACGAGAAAGCAGGAGACGGAAATCACAATAGCAAAGATCCGCTGTGAAGATGCTAGTCTGCGACGGGAGGCGACAAGTGCGGTCAGGAAAAACTACGGAGAACTCACACCATCCGCAGACTTAGACCCATCGGTGAAGATGGAAATGGAGCAGGCGTGTGAAGAAAAGTGCTCAAGAAAAAGGCGTTTCAGAACAGTAGGAGTAAAAGCTTTAGTAATGCAAGTCAAGGATGTACAAAACATCCGAAGGGGGACCCTCCCCAGGGGCAGTACGAGAAGAAATATAGGAAAGACTAATGGAAAGAGTCATGCAAGCAAGATAACCAACTGACAAAGGGAGGTGGTAAAGAGAAAAACTACAGGAGAGGTAATAGTCAAAGCACGACAGAGGCAAGAGGAAGGATGTTGCAAGGACCACGCCAAATACCGAAGATGGTAGCGTTCACGGCGGACCTGGAGAGATAGGAAGCTGGTGTCAACATACTAGCCAAGGGCGGGAGACGAACGAAAGGCACCAGAGCCGAGGCACAACCCAACATAGTTCAAAGCATCAAGACGGCGAAGAGTAGGAGAAGCGGACGAGTAAGCAGGGCAACCATAATCGAGTTTAGACAGGAGGAGTGAGGAATGTAAAGAGGAGTTTACGCCTATCCGCCACCCCCCCCCTAGGAGTATGGACAAACCTTGAGGGAAATGGGCCTTAGAGCATTCAGCACAGAGGCAAGAGATATGGGCCGACCAAGAAAAACGAGTGTCAAAGATTAACCCCAAAAGCTTAGTGTAATCCTTGTACACAAGGGGACGACCATAAACTGACAAAGAGGGACGAAGAAAGACACGCTTCCAAGTAAATGTCATAGCACAAGTCTTAGACGGAGAGAACCCTGAAGCCATGATAGTGGCCCAGGACGACACGGCATCGATCGCAAGTAGAAGCCGCCGTTTGAAGTAGAGGCAATCATTACCCCGACAGCAAAGGGTAAGATCGTCTACATAGAGAGCGGAGAAGATCCCAGAAG
>WNGS01160430.1:32043585-32081691 GCA_020271785.1 Procambarus virginalis | reverse complement strand
AGGAGGGGGTAAAAGTTAAAGCACGACAGAGGCGAAAGGAAGGATGTAGAAAGGACCGCCCAAGATAGCGAAGACAATAGCGATCACGGCGGTCCTGGAGAGATAGGAAGCCAGTGTCAACACAAGCTGAGGACGGGAGTCGAACGAAATGCACCAGAACTGAGGTGCAACTCAGTATTGTGCAAAGCATCAAGACGGTGAAGAGTAGGAGAAGCAGGCGAGTAAGCAGGGAAACCATAATCGAGTTTAGACAGGACGATAGTGGAATGAAAAGCGAGGGGAGTGTGCTTATCCGTTCCCCAAGAAGTATGGGACATCACCTGAAGGAGGGCAAGGGCCTTAGTGCATACAACTCAGAGGTAAGAGATATGGGGCGACCAAGACAAACAAATGTCAAAAATCAACCCCAAAAGCTTAGTGAAACCGTTTTACACAATGGGAGTGACCATAAAGCAACAAAGAAGGACGAAGAACGAAACGCTTCCGAGTAAAAGTCATGGCACAAATCTTAGCTGTAAAGAACCTGAAACCATGATCGGTGGCCCAAGACGACACGGCATCAATCGCAAGTTGAAGCCGGCGTTGAAGGAAAGGCGAATCATCACACCGACAGCAAAGGATAAGATCGTCGACAGAGAGCGGAGTAGACTCCAGAAGGAACAGAGGAAAGAACACTATTGAAAGCAACCAGAAAAAGTAGTTCTCAGAACACTACCTTGGGGCACACCTTCGTTTTGCTGAAGAGAGAGAGCGGTAACAAGCCTCACCCGAAAGAAACGACGAGAGGAAGCTTTGGAGAAAGAGGGAGATTACCATGAAGGCCAAAACAATGAAGTTGGGACAGAATATGATATTGCCAAATGGTGTCTTAAGCCTTTTCCAGGTCAAAAGGACGGCAACAACGGAGGTCTTCGCAGCAAAAGCAGTACGAATATAGACCTCCAAGCACATCAAGACATCTGTTGTGCTGCGGCACTTGCTGAAAACAAATTAAGATGGGGAGAGGTGGTGATAGTGTTCTAAGAACCACATCAGACGAACGTGAACCATACGTTCAGAGAGTTTGCAGACAACTCTTGAGGGCAATAGGGCGAAAGTCCTATTACACTCCGTTCCATTTCGGTGGTTGCGCCCGCCCCCCCCCCCCCTGTTCCTGCTTTGGAAGTTTCCTTGGCCCTCGCTTACCCCTCGGTTGCTGCTCTTGCTGAGGTGCGCTCCCTGGTTTCTGCCCCTACTGCTGCTGTCCTTGACCCTCGGTTGTCCCTCCCTCCCTCCCTCCCTCAACCTGTCCCTGCACGTCCGCCTCTTGGCTGTCCTCCCACTTCCTTCCCTCCATCTTCACTCAGTTTACCCATGCCCCCTAACCCTGACTTCGCTGACCCTGATCCTGCGCTTCTTTAACGTGCTGTGTTCCCTTTTCACCATTGATTCTTCGTTGTTCTCTGTTGATGTCCTTTCTCTTCTTGCCGATGTTCATTCCTCAGTGGAACATTCGTGGTTATTACGCCAATTTCCTTGAACTCCACCTTCTGATTACACAGTTTTCGCCCCTTTGGGTCTCTCCAGGAGCTGATGCTTAGTGCTCGTCCTCGCGTTGTTATTCCTTTTCCACCCCCTCCCCAACAGCTGGAGCTCTTAACTCTCTTGCTCTTGATTCGCTCTGATGTTTCTTATGTCCACTTACTACTTCCATCGCCGCTCCATTGTTCTGCTGCCCGTATCTTTGTGAGAAAATGGTACACAGTTTGCTCCATATATCTCTCCCCCCGCCCCCCCCAAAAAAAAGTGTCCCGCTTTCTCTTCCCGACCTTAAACACCTACTGGACTCCTTGCCGGAGCCTGTGCTCCTGCTAGCCGATTTCAATTGTCATACCCTTTGGGGTGATGTTCTGACAAACACCTGAGGTCGCCTTCTTGAACTGTTCATCCTCTCTTCTTCCCTGTCTTCTGAATTCTGGTGAGCCTACTCATTGGACTCAAGGACTTGCACCTTTTCCTGTCTATCTTTCTCTCTGCTCGTCGTCTCTTATTTGGATTTCATGTAGCGCGTTCTTGATGACCTTCGTGGCAGTGATCATTTCCTCGTTCTTGTTACCTTTTTCTCTTTTCACCCTCAACTCTCCTTCCCTAGGTGGCAGTTTGCCAAGGCGGACTGGAACTTATTTACCCTCAGTACTGCTCTCTGACCTCTCCCTTCGACCTCTCTCCTCCTTTTTCATGACACCATCTTCGACGCTGCCCTCCGCTCTATTCCTTGCTCGTCCTTTCGGGGACCACGGAAGTGCGTTAGTGCTGTTCTTCAGCTATATCTTGCATAATCTAAATTAAGCCTAACCAGAGCAAGTAAGTAATTATCAAAAGAAGGCACGAAACCGGAAACGCTATGTAGCAGCATCAAATGTGTGGAATAATCAGAGGGCGCTAAATATCACCAAGAATGCCAAAACTAGAACAAAAACGCATAAGGCGAACGATATCAGAAGTATCCAAGTCACCAAGAATTCTACCGAGGGACAGGCGACTGCGAGGGGCAGTCGGAAAGCAAGAAATGCTCGTCCTGGAAGTCAGGACATTCAGGAAGGACATGCACGACCATAAGAGGGACCACTCAAGTAGGACAATAAGGAGCAGGGCGGTGCTCCATCAAGTGACCATGGGTTAAGCAAGTATGGCCAATACGCAACCTCGCCAGAGCTGTTTCCCATCGCCGATTACGGTGGAAGGAGGACGGCAACGAGGAGACAACATTTAAGAGTACGTAGTTTGTTACTAGTAACAGACGACCAAGAAGCCTGCCAACGGGTAAGGCTGGAGGAATGGATAACTGGGTAAAAGTCGGAATATGGAATTCCTTTACGAGAGATGGGACAAGAGCAGACAGCTTCCTTGGCGGCAGCATCTGCACACTCATTTAATGACACACCAATATGCCTGGGAACCCAACAAAACTCAACCGACTTAAATTTACTGTGAACATGAAACAGCCAATGCTGGATCTCAACAACTACTGGACGAACTGGATTAAAGGACCCGAGAGCCATGTGGGCACTACGAGAGTCAACAAGAATTACATAGGAAGACTGACAACGAGAAAGCAGGAGACGAAGAGCATAGAGAATAGCATTAAGCTCCGCTGTATAGATGCTAGTCTCCGGAGGTAAGCGACATAAGTGCGATCAGGAAAAACAACAGAGTAGCCAACACTATCTGCAGACTTAGACCCATCGGTGAAGACAGAAACGGAGCGGGAGTGAGAAGAAAAGTGCTCAAGGAAAAGGCGTTTTAGAACCGTAGGAGGGGTAAAAGCTTTAGTGATGTGGGTCAAGGATGTACAAAACTGCGGAAGGGGGACTCTCCACTGAGGCAAAGAAGGAACACGAGGAGAAACTTGAGAAACACGAACGGAAATAGAATCCTGTAAGCGAGATAACCGGACAGAAAGAGGGAGGTGGTGAAGAGGCGCAGGAACCGCAGGAGGGGTAAAAGTTAAAGCACGACAGAGGCGAGAGGAAGGATGTTGTAAGGACCGCGCAAGATAGCGAAGACAGTAGCTATCACGGCGGTCCTGGAGAGACAGGAAACCAGTGTCAACATACAAGCTAAGGATGGGAGTCGAACGAAAGGCACCAGAACTGAGGAGCGACCCAGTATGGTGCAAAGCATAAAGACGGCGAAGAGTAGAAGGAGAAGCAGATGAGTAAGCAAGGTAACCATAATCGAGCTTAGACAGGACAAGAGAGGAATGTAAAGCAAGGAGAGTGCACCTATCCGCTCCCCAATTAGTATGGGACAATACCCGGAGGAGGGTAAGGGCCTTAGAGCACTCAACACAGAGGTAAGAGATATGGGGAGACCAGGACAAACAAGTGTCAAGGAATAACCCCAAAAGCTTCGCGGAATCTTTGTACTCAAGGGGATGACCATAAAGTGGAAGAGGGACGAAGTACGACCCGTTTCCGAGTAAATGACATGGCACAAGTAGAGAACTTTAAGCCATGATCGGTGGCCCAAGACCACATGGCATCAATCGCAAGTTGAAGCCGGCGCTGAAAGAGGCTAATCATCACCGTGACAGCAAAGGGCAAGATCATAGACAGAGAGAGCGGAGAAAACACCTGAAGGAAGAGAGGAAAGAAGACCATTGAGGGCAACCAGAAAAACTAGTGCTCAGAACACTACCCTGGGCACACCTTCGTATTGCTGAAAAGAGGCAGAGAGAGCGGTACCAAGGCACACCGGAAAGGAACGACGAGAGTGGAAGCTGCGGAGAAAGAGAGAGTTGACCACGAAGGCCAAAAGAATGAAGCTGGGATAGAATATGATATCGCCAAGTGGTGTCTTAAGCCTTTCCCAGGTCAAAAGGACGGCAACAACGGAGGTCCTCACAGCGAAAGCAGTACGAATATAGACCAAGTTCACCAGGACATCTGTCGTGCTGCGGCACTTGCGGAAACCAAATTGAGAAAGGGAGAGGAGGTGATGGTGTTCCAGGAACCACATCAGACGAACGTTAACCATACGTTCAAAGAGTTTGCAGACACAACTTGTGAGGGCAATAGGGCGAAAGTCCTTAGGGGAAGTTCCCAGAGACTCTGGTTTGCGAACAGGGAAGACAACGGCATCGAGCCAGTCCTCAGGGACTGACTACGACTCCCAGATCCGATTATACAGACTCGGTAAATACTGAGACGTGCACGGAGGGAGATGTGAAGCATCTCATAACGAATACCATCGGAGCCCGCCGCCGTAGAACCGCAGAGGGCCAGGGCAGAACGAAGTTCAGAGAGAGAGAAGGGATTGTTATAGGAAAGTTGAAGACGAGTGCAGAAATCTAAAGGACGAGACTCAAGGACAGGTTTACGAAGAAGGAAAGATTGGGGAAGATGACCAGAGCTAACACAAGAAAAGTGGGAACCCAGTTCAATAGCAACCTGCAACGGGTCCGCCACAAGAGTACCACGGAGGTGAAGGACCGGTGAAACATCGGGAACGAACTTGCCCGCTATCTTGTGGATACACTTCCAGATCTGCGGCAGGGGAGTTTCGGACGTAACTGTGGAGACATAAGATGCCCAACAATCACGTTTAGCTGTGCGGATGGCCCAACGGGCGACCGCAGTCGCTTTCCGAAAGGAAAGAAAAGAAAAGAATCGGCCGTCTGCCGACGGCGGTGTCTCTTCCAGGCTGCACGCTTACAGCAGACAGCCCGGGCACAGTCTGCATTCCACCAGGGAACGCACTTTCGCGGACCCCGAGAGTAAGAGCGAGGAATAGAGCGGAGGGCAGTGTCGAAGACAGTGTCGTGAAAAAGGACGAGAGTGTGAGGGAGAGGCAGAAGGGAGAGGTCAGAGAGCCGCACTGAGGGTAAAGAGGTTCCAGTCCGCTTTAGCAAACTGCCACCTAGGGAAGGAGAGCAAAGGACGAAAAGAGAAAAAGGAAACAAGGATGGGGAAATGGTCACTGCCATGGAGGTCATCAAGAACCTGCCACGTGAAATCTAAGTAAAGAGAAGAAGAGCAAAGAGAAAGATCAAGACAGGAAAGGGTGAGAGTCCGAGAGTCCAAATGAGTGGGCTCGCCAGAATTCAGAAGAGACAGGGAAAAGGAGAGGATAAACGGCTCAAGAAGGCGACCCCGGGTGTTCGTCAGAACATCACCCCAAAGAGAATGACGACAATTGAAATCACCCAGCAGGAGCACAGGCTCCGGCAAGGAGTCCAGGAGGTGTTTCAGATCAGGAGGAGAAAGCAGGACACTCGGGGGGGGGGGGAGATAAATGGTAGAAACTGTGTACCATTTCCCCACAAAGATACGAGCAGCAGAACAATGGAGGCAAAGGAAAAAAGTAAGGGGACAAAGGGAACATCAGTGCGAATCAAGAGAGCAGAAGAATTAGGAGCCCCAGCAACAGCTGGGGGGGGAGGAGAGAAAGGAATAGCCACGAAAGCGACCAGGACGAGCACCAAGCACCAGTTCCTGGAGACAGACACAAATGGGCGAAAACCGCGAAATCAGAAGTTGGAGTTCGAGGAAATTGGCGTAATAACCTCGAACGTTCCATTGAAGAATAGACATCGACGAGAAGAGAAAGGACAACAACAGAGAACAAGGAAGAAACAAAGGCGAAAGAGCAACTAAGCACGTTAAAGATTATCAGGGTCAGCAAAGTCAGGGTTCGGGGGCATAGGAAAACTGAGCAAAGACGGAGGGAAGGAAGCAGGAGAACAGAGCAGAGGGGGGCGGGCGGGGTCAGGAGGAGGAAGAGGAGGAGACAACGGAGAGGAGCAGTCAAGGACAGCAGCAGGAAGATGGGGAGTAGAAAGAGGGGAGCGTATCTCAGCAAGGGCCGCAACCGTGAGGGAAGTGGGGGCCAAAGAAACCTCCATAGCAGGAACAGGGGGGCGCAACCACCGAAATGGGAGGGGAAGGAGCGATAGAGGCAGAAGTATGGGCCGAGGAAGAAAGCAAAACATTCTTATACGCTGGGGAGGAGGAGGGAGAGGAGTCAGGCTTACGCTTCTGACGGAGAGAGACAGGTGTCCCAGCAACAACGTACTGGGCAACGGATTCTAGCGTCTCGACAGGAGAAGCTGAACGAGAGCACACACGACGGCCGTTTGGAGAGCAATGGACATCAGCCTGCACCGACAGGCAGTGGGGAGAGTCAAGAGACGGAGGGGAAGGATAGGAAGGAGGAACAGAGGGAGACGAGGAAGAAGACACAGGAGACAAGACAGACCGGATAGAACGGAGGGGAACCCCAGACAGAGGACCAGGAGGTGGATCCTTCGGGACAGAACTCAAAGGAACAGAGGAGGGGGCAGTGGGTGTATCAGGGTCCAAGACCCAGAAATGGTTGCGAGTCTGAGGAAGGTGGGAAGGATGAGGAGGAAGAGCGCAACACGTGAGCATAAGAGATATTAGCATAAGGCGGGAGCCAGCGAACCTGGCGCCTCGCCTCAGGAAAAGATAAATGCTCCGGTGCTTCAAGCTGAGGACGGCTGTCTCAAGCTTGTAATGGACACACGCACGGGAGAAGGTAGGCTGGGCCTCACCGCAATTGAGGCAACGAGCGTGGGGAGAAGTGCACTCCGACTTAAGAGTGACCTTCGCCACCACACAAAGGACAGAGAGAGTGTCACAGAGCAGCGGAGGGCACCATGCCCAAACCTCCAGCACTTGTTACAGAGCCTAGTAGAAGGAATGTACTCCTGGACAGAGCACCTGGCACCAGCAAGAATGACAGAGGGTGGAAGAGTCCGACCATAAAAGGTAATCTTCACAACCCGAAGGGGTTGACTGCGACTACCACGAGGGGGACGAGTAAACGTGTCCACCTCGAGAATAAAATGGCCCTGGGCAGCAAGGAAATGTCGAATATTGTCGTTGCAGTCTCGCAGATCCCGAACACCGGTCGCAACATGGGGCAGGAGGAGAATAGTGCTAACACTGGCTTTCAACTGAGGGGTCTTTGAGACCCGAACAGGGGTCTCGCCAAGGCAGGATAAGGCAGCCAAGCGGGAAGCTGCATCCTGAGAAGGAGCAGCAACGAAACGTGTACCGAGACGAGTGGGGCTGAAGGTAACAGAGGCATCCACGGAACCAACGAGATGTCGATGGAGGGAGATCGTCAGGAGGTGCAGAATCAAGAGGGAGGAGATCAAAATATTTGACCCATGAAGCGGGACCAAACAAAGCTTGATAGGTATCAGAACGGGAAGGAATCTAGCGAGGGCGGCCGTGACGAGAACGGCGTTGAGAACCTCCAGAGAGAAAGGGGTTGAAAGGCGCAGTAGTTACAACTATTGATGGAGCCGCGGCAGAGGACGAGGTAGTCACCACTGGGGGCTTGGGGCTCGACCCAACCACAGAGGAGGGAGGGGAGCCGAGGGGAGGAGTCAGAGGCCAAAGGAGAAGCAAGGTCGGGGCCCAATGCAGCGGAGGCTACAGAGCCCGGTCTTCCAACACGGACTGACTCGGGGGCTTGGTCGCCCACCCCACGAGCCTGAGAAGGTAAAGGAGAAACAGCAGAAACAGTAGATATCATTGTTACGAAAAAGAAACATTCACGAATGTGCCCCCACACCTACCATGGAGCCACAATTAGAGGCAGGACACCCAACAAGAAGCTATCGCCGATCATGCCGGGGCCTCCTAGGGGTGCGTCGTGAGTATATGCCCCACAAACGCCACCTTAAGAACCGACAGTCCGTCGAGATCGGGTTCAGTGACGAAAGGGGGATTGACAATAAAAGGTTCCCCTCGCTCTCGACGTTGGGTACTACAGTTCTACGGGTGCCAGAGTATGCCTCCTCAAGCACCCGGGCATCAAAATAGAAGAAGTCCAAAGGAAGAACCAAAACAAGCAAAAGGTTGGCAGGAAACGGCAAGCAGATAGGAGAAGAGGGGGGGGAGAAAAACGAAACAGAAGGAAAAGGAAAAGGTGCTCAGCACAATTGGAGAGGACGGAAGCAGGAGCACAAGGCTATAAAAGGACATAGGACTGTCCCAAGGAGCATCACACTCCGGCAGTAACCCACTAAGACCCCCTCACGGCATTAACGAGCTGAGCGGGGAGGGGGGGTTTAGATTATGCAGTTCAGTTTTGGTTGTCGTACTGTAGAATGGATATAAATTCACTTTAACGCGTCCAGTGTAGGATTACAAAGTTAATTCCCAAAATTAGAAACCTATCATGTGAAGAGAGATTAACAAAACTTAAATTGCATTCACTGGAAAGGCGAAGAGTAATGTAAAAGGTTGTAATGTATATTCACAATGTATGTGGGGGTGTTTTTTTTTTTTGCTGTCACGACTGCAATGCATACGTCGCCAATGTACATGAGGCAGACGCTTCACGAAGCTGTCGGAATTAGCAGAATAGAAACTACGAGAGCAACCGTATAGGGCCTGGGAGCAAGGTCGAGTTAGAGTCCTTGTGGGTCTCTTCTCAGACTAGCCTCACCTGGTCCTGCTCCACGTTGGTCGTTGGAATCTCCTCAATGATGTAACACTTTAAGGGACTCGTAGGGTCCTCATCAAATTTATAGTTTAGTGACTTACAGGCAACTCGGTGTTGAAGACACTTAGAGCTGAAGGCTGGAGTAATATTGGCAGTATTCAGAAGTGGTTCAACGGAAACACCGCATAAAGCTTAACAGTAGTTTATTTACTAACTTAACCACTAATACACAGGGTGCTTGATTTACTTTAGATTGGCGTCAGCAAAGCTATGGTTGCATTAGCGAGACTCTTGACGTCTGGCTAATCGACTCGTATCCACTCGTGGAGAAACACCTAACTTAACACAGTTGACAGCCAATCATTAACACGGCAACCTAACTGCCGGTATGCAAAGGGATCACAAGAGTTCCAACCGGATACTCGGTAATGATGATATGCAATAAACACAAAGGCACTGTCAATGGGACAGGCAATAACATGCACAATAATAATCACACAATACTAAATGTGTGGTGTATGTGAAGCTCACATTCACAGACGAATGAAATGCAGTGATACCACACAGATAAACATGCATTTACCGTCGATTCACCTATAACCTGCGACAGGTATAAGAAGGTGAGAACTGTGGTTGATCCCTCAGATCAACACAGACACAATAAACAATGACAAGATCTTGTACTTACAGATAAGGTACCTTTCCTTATGCACTCACTCAGACTCGTTTATACAAGCACTCGTAGGTGGCCTGACAGCAGGTTTCGCTCGTAGACACGGAGGGTACTCGCAGTATCTTGAGATGATTTCGTGAGTAGGGCATGCTGTATGCTTAACAGACAGACACACGCACGCACACACACTGGCACTGGCGGTGGTGACGTCACGTAGGAGTGAGGGCGGCGGCGGCTGGCGACAGCTAGCGGCGGGCGCTCGAGGTACTGAGGTACACGCTCAGGATGAGTGGCGACTGGCGGCTGCTGTGGTACACCATGCAGGTACACTTATGGTAAGGTCACACACACAGGTTACTTAGGTGGCGGCACTGCCTTAGTTCACTCTAAGTCACTCACGACGATCTTTGTCACCAGGGGTTACCTGATACCAGTCTGTTTCGCTCTGGAGATTTGTCACTTTAGGCTTCTAAACAACATATTCCCACTCGTGATTCTGGCGAGTGTGTGGTATATCGCAAAGACGCTGAGTTAACTTGACGGTGAGGGATAGACGGTGATCAGTCTATTGGCCGGTAGAACAGAACACGTCCTCTGGGTATGGTCTCTCTCACGTGAATGAGTTTGCAAGGGTGCCGGGCATCTCGTGGCACACAACACAAAAGGAGTTACAATTTGACCAATAGCATTGCAGCAAATGAGTGGGAACCAATCATATTAGCTCGTTCGATGAGCAGTAGCAGGAGTGACGTCATGAACACGTCATAGCTGTTATTCAACATCGCGCCGGTTGACCCCGGAGGTCAGACGCTGCTGGCGTCTCCCCTCGGTCCCACGCGGGCACCAGCCATGTACTCACTGACCCTTGGTGGACAGTATGCTTAACTTCCTGTATCTACTTCCTGCCTGGACATAAGGCGGCCTACGTATTTTAACAGTGTTCCTGGTTAAGTGGGCATTCTGGAGATACCCAACATGCCAGAAAACTATCCAGGATTAAGGGAAATAGGCTTTGTGCACAAGATCAGTGCACTGTGCACTGCAATGAGCCATTCAAGTCAGCTGTGGGAGGATCTTGGGAGACATACTCCCACAATGTACTATGTTCTCAAAATGTACATAGTACATTTTGAGTACTGGCAGAGATGCATCATCTTCAAGTCTTGTCAAGGAGTGCAAAGTCGAGTTTCTGGCTTTACAACGTTGAAGATATTCAATTTCTTATTTCTTGAGTGAATTTCAAATGGCTGTCTATTATGACTTGTGTATTGAAAAAAGGTAACCCACTCAATTTCATGTCCTTGTATCATGGAAAATGGGAAGTGGTAGTAGTAGTAATGTTGAATTCCTGGAACCAGAGGGATGTTACCAGAAATCTAGATTCTGTAGTGACTCGCTGTACCCGGCGACGCGTTGTTGTGGCTCAGAAACGCATGTGCGTTGCTGAGCCCCAGCAACCTTACCCTGTCTCCCAGTCCTCCCCACCATTCCCCCCTCCTCTGTCCTCCCTAACCATTCCCCACTCCACCATCTCCTCGTCCTCCCCACCATCTCCCACTCCCCTGTCCCCTCGTCTCCACCATCCACAACTCTTTCGTCCCCTCGTCCTCCCAATTATTACCCCATCCCTGGTCCCTCTCATCCTCCCCACCATCCCTCACTCCCATCCCCTCATCCTCCCACCATTCCCCACTGCCTCGTCCGATGCATTCTCAAATTATCTGATGTTCCCATCAGAAAATTTGGAACATCAAATGATCTGATGTTCCCATTACTGAAATATAGGAAAAACGAAATGAAAAAATAAAATAATAAACTATACTCACGAAATGAACGGTATGGCAAACAACAAAGCTCTATTTTAGCGCAATGTCAGAAAATAATTAAACCAATCGAAAATCAAAATACATTTAAATTTAATTTATCAATGCAATCAGAAACATTGAAATGGAATCGTAACACTGAAATTACCATGTGTTGCTATTACGTGCAACAGATGGCACGGTTTCAAAAAAGCATGTTTTTACCTGTCACAGGTGTTGCATCTATAAAGTTGGTATATAAAAACACCCGTGTATTCGAATGGTACTGTGTCAAAATTTCAAAGCAATCGGTGAACTTTCGGAGATTACAGTGTGTGTTGCTCTTATGTCCAACAGATGTCCCCCTTTTAAAAAAAACTTTCATTTCACAGATTAGGCATGTATATTGTAGGTATATACAAACACGTGCCTATTCGAATGCAACGTTATGTCAATTTCAAAGCAATCGGTAAAGAGGTTTTGAAGATTTCCCTCACATGAAAAGCACATGAAAAACAGTTTTTAAAAAAGTATGCTTTTCCCCGTCACAGACGTGACATCTATATAGTATGTATATAAAAATTTGCTCAGATCCGAATGGAACGTTGTGTGAAAATTTCAAAGATATCGAAGAAGAACTTCTCGGAGATTAGTGATTTTGGACAAATGAACATTTACATTTTTATTTACATAGATACTTTCATGGCGGATTAAGGCCAACTAAGTCGAGCTTCCCAGTGTAAGTTGAGCTAGTGGGATTTCAGACAAATAATGTAGGTAGCTTAAGCCCCCCTAAAATGGTGGCTACGGCCATACTGTTTTACCCCTCAGGTTAATCGTAAAGTTTATGATGTACTTATTAGTTTCAGTAAAGAAAACCCTTGCCTGTAACTAGATATCCATTTTGCTTCCATTGTTAGAGTTTTGGCTTTTTAGTATGCTAAGATTTTTTTACAATAATAAATAAAATAAGTATTTACACAATTACGTTGATTCTAAGATTTCAACGTAATTTTTATTAATTACAAATGTAATTTCAGTGATTTAGTGCAGACACATTGAGTGTCACCTTCACTCGACAGACAGATCTCACCATTCAGCATCTTGCCGGTAGAATGGACCACCAGATGAATTGTGTGGGAACCAACGTTGCTGCTCCCAACCACAAAAAGGAAAACTTCAGTACAAGTTCCGACAGTGATGACGATTGGCGTCCTATGACTAAAGCCAACAAGAATAACCACACCATTACAGCCAATCTAGAACATAGGCCTCTACCTATGAGCACTATCTATTCAGACTAAATCTGCACTGCCAGTCTTCAAGGTGCGGTATGCTGAAAGCATACCGCACCTTGAAGAGTGGCACTACGCCACTGTAGTGGACCTTTACAAAGAGTACCCCCAGTTCCAGATTAGAGCAAAGTCAAACCTCAGAGGCGAATATATTCTGAGGCCCGAAGACTAGACAGCTGCAACGATTCTTAAACGTTACAGAAAATGCGACGAACTCAAGCCAGAAGACAAATTAAGAAAAATCGTTGTCCTCCACTACCCTTTGCGTATGGCCCTAGCTCATCTCGAAAAACTGAATTGTGTGGTGTCAGCAGAAAGATGCCAGGTAAAAACCACATAGCAGGAAACCCAACAAGTCTTTCTCAAAGAAAGGAGGGCGGATCCCAGAGAAACTTTACCTTGGCATTTGGGGCGTGTTCCAATACGAGCTCTGGGGTGTAAGGCCTCTCAGATGCTTCAGATGTCAAAGATTTGGACATCACAAGAACGGCTGCCAACGCCTAGAGAGGTGTGGAGTCTGCAGCAAGCCCCACGACACCAAAATATGCCTTGATGAACACAAGGCAAACCACCTCGTCCAAGGAAAGTGCCCAAATTTCTCCAAGGCACATCACGCCTGGAACTTAAGATGCCTCAAAAGGCTTAAAAGGATTCAAACGAACTCCCTACCCCCGTCACGCCTACAGTAGAGCCGAAACCCCCCACAACAACAAATACCAGCTAGGGCCTACAAAAACCGCATTGAGTCTACCAAGACCAAATCGGGTAGAGGAGGCACATGGTCCTTCACCATGGTGAAGGGCCCTGTGTGAAGGTCCATGTGTCTTGGCAGGGTGTGAAGGCCTCCGTCCAGGACTTGAGATATGGCTTGGGGCTACAAGAAAATGGTTAAAAGCAGTCGCCCGCCCATTGCATCCGGTAAGCACACTGGGAGCAATTATGTCGGGTTTTCCACTGATAAGGGCCAAAGAGTAAACAGGCCCCAAACCTGCACAGCAGTAAATAGGCTCCAGTACAACTGGTGTTACGTGATTGTTCTTCGTCGTGTTATTACGTCACATCGGAATAGAATTGGTATTATTTACGAGTAATGTTTTCCACTTACACTGTTGCAGAGAGAACGAGGGTAACGACCATGAGGGTTGTTACCGACCAGCACGGCGTGGCTCGGTCGGTGGCGGGAATTCTGATGGCCAATCAGAATCAACGGGCGAGGCAATGAGTACCGGTCGGAACGTAATTAGCAGTAACGGTACTCTCCTCATTCCCATCCAGTCGACATGCAGTTGTCGTGGGTGTGGCCAGTTTTACCACACTGACAGCGTGCGCCACCCTCTCCAGCGACACGGACCTCAGGATCTAGCTAAATGGTTAATAACGAAATGAAATCAGGAATCTACCGGTTCCATGACAGTGAGAATAGTTAGCCACCTAAGGAGTGAGAATTTATCTTGACAATTTAGAGTACTGTATATTAAACCGTCATTGATGTCTTTTTGTCCGAGTTGACGATAACGCTCATTTTTGGATTATTGGAACCAGTCAGTAGATGATTATGAAGTACGCTCAAATGACTGACGAGTTACGGACATCGCATTAACAATGGATCTTGACGTGTATAATTGTACATGGGTGATAGATAATAGTGAATATAGCCGTGATACGTTTCTTTACTTGCTATACTCAAATGCTCTAATCTTTCTAACAAACGTGACTTAACATAAGCTTACCCCTTCCATTTATCTTTCTTTCTCTTTCCTTTTCTTTCTCTCTTCTCCTTCGCTCCCTTGCTATCCTCTTCTTATTCCTATTACTTTTCCTTCGGTGGTTATAATGGGAGCTACCTCGTATGGGCCAATAGGCCTTCTGCAGTTCTCATTATTACTACTATTCTCTACACCTTACTTTCCTCCTCACCTCTCTCTTGCCTATTTATTACCCGTTCTCTACCTCCTCATCACAAGCGACTTGAGAATGGTCCAGGACGGACCGAAACGTCGTCGTCCCTTCAACTTCTAGTGTGTGGTCTGGTCAACATTTACTTGCTATTTCCTGACCTTAATCAGGACTGCCAAGTAACGTGTGTCGCACCTGACAATGGGTCAGGTTGAGAAGTAACAAGACTGATTTTGCTCAGGGAAAATCTCATTAGGATACCTGGAAGTAAACAAATCATCTAAACTAGAGAACCAAATATTTATTCAAATGTGTTGGATTTACATAATCGACAGTTCGATCCCAACACTAGACACCCTCTGGCCAATGCCTAAAACTTTGGTCACGGAATTAGTCGAAAGTTTGCTGTCCATACACGGCATCAAGCAAACCACAGACTCAAGAGACAAACAGAAGCTCAAGAAATTTAAAAAGACAATATCCTCACTTAATAACACATGGCAGGAAAAAAAATGTCCAGTACGTCTGAAAGCAACCTTGAGTCAATTTCAGATACACCATGTTCCTCAACTCCACTTTCAACTTCCATGGCAGGTTCATCAGACTTCATAGCTACCTCGGTAATATCAGCACATTCCAACAACCTAGAGGACTAAAGATCCTGCAATAGCATGCACAAGGGATGCGCACAAAATTGCAACACTTGCAATGCATAGCAGCAACCAAAGGCATAGACATCCTGATACTACAGGAGAGCCTGCTTCGAGCCGGATTAGAACCTAAAATCTCAGGCTATCGAGGTTTCTTCCTTCCATGGGTCAACGGGCAATCCAAGGGATGTGCAATCTATGTAAACTGTGACCTGATCTCCAAATCCATAACCAGCCCACCCGATTGTGGAGCAGGGACAGAGGTAATGGGAGTATCCATTGAGCTAAGACACGACAAACCTGAAGTGGTTATGTTTACAGGTCTCCACGTTCTGAAATGGATCTCTCCATGTTATTTGGACATGCGACTACAAAAAATAATTTGTGGTGATTTTATTGCCCATCATCGATTGGCACTGGGCTCTAACAACAAATGAGGCCGGCACTCACATTGCACATCTATTAGAAAAGCTTCTAGAAACCCAAATCCTAAGCAAGAATGAACCCACCCTCATCCAAAGAGGTAGATTAGACCTTACCTTCGTTTCAGCCTCCCAAAGAGATGCAGCAACTTGGGCAGTTGAGCCCACACTCACAAGCGACCACTATGGGGTCCAAATTCATCTCAAGTTAGATCTATCCACCCCACCTCCATCTGAAGCCTGGAACTTTGCTTTAGCAAACTGAGACCTATTTCAAAACCTCATTTCAGAGTGGCATAGAAACTACGATGTTCCCGGAGACTGAACAAGATTGTCAAAACAATTCAAAGTGCAGTCAATCACTCAATCCCACTTAAAAAGAAAACGGTCCACCAGAGATCACAAAGATCACTGGTACTATTGCGAACGTGTCGAGGAACTCAGACTCAACAGCACAAGGAAGCTATACAAAAAGCAGCAGCTATACAAAAGTGACCACAACAGGACCTTACTTTGTGAGGTGAAAGAAAATGTGCAGAGAGATACCATGCTAACAAAAGAAAAGTGGCTCGAATGGTGTTCACATCTGAATGAACACTTCTCTTTGGGGGAAATGACAGCAAATCCACAGGGCTAATGTAAATAAAACACCTAAAGCCTCACACCGTAGGGATCCGCATCAGGAAGCCGAAGTGCTGGCAACCAGGTTTGCAGGTAAAGCAGCCACCATTCAACTCCCACCAGGTGTATTAACGGTGCAGATAGTATTAGAGGAAGAAAAGTGGCACAGAATCCTTACAGCATGTGCAGACGTCAGACACTAATACCCCTTTCACACTGGATGAGCTCAATCGGGCTAAGAAAAACGCCAAGGATACATCCCCTTGAGACAAAACAACCTAAATGATTAGAAACCTCGGCCCAAAATGGAGACGCTGCCAGCCTTAGATTAATTAATTTAGCTTGGTCTTCTCAA
This sequence comes from Procambarus virginalis, assembly GCA_020271785.1. NCBI lineage: Eukaryota > Metazoa > Arthropoda > Malacostraca > Decapoda > Cambaridae > Procambarus > Procambarus virginalis. The sequence continues at coordinate 32,065,016 of WNGS01160430.1, read as the reverse complement.
ACTAGACGTACAGTTTGGAATAGAGCAGACAGTGCCAAACCCAAAGATCCAGCTAATTCCAAATCCATCTCTCCAAAGCTATGCAGTCAATACGGCTGACAGAATTGCATTCAACAGACTTTAGTGGAAAATGCCTAAACTGCACATGGATATGTATGCCTATAGAAGAGGGGTTGGCACAGTGGAATGTATTACAACTCTGTTAGCCCACTTTAATGACAGACCAGGAATGCTGTTATTCCTGGACCTCGAGAAAGCCTTTGATCTGGCTAGCGCCCCACCTATTCTCTGCTGCCTCATTGACAAAGAGGTCAAAGGCAACCTGGTCTCTTGGACCAAAAACTGTCTCAGAGAGGCAAGAGTAAAACTTCATGGCACAGTTTCTGAATACAAAAGATATGAATATGGTACACCGCAACGAGGTAATCTCAGCCCCCTTCTCTTCAACTGTTTAATGGAAAGAATAATGAGGATGAAGCTTCCACATCACTGCAGGCTGCTAATCTACACGGACGACTTTGTCATCATTATAAAAGGACGGGATGCGGCGCGCCTTGCACCCAAATGCTTAGACTGCATAAGTGAAGATGCAAAGCAGATTGTGGGGTCGAGTTTGAAACCAAGGACAAAAGCAATGCCCATAAAATTGGCAAAGCCTAACATCGAAGCCTAAGGGTGGACACTTCAGTATCTAGGAATATTCCTGGACACGTGAATTTTAATAACGAGGCCACTTAAGACTGCGGCCCGGACGGCAATCCTTAGGTTGCTAATCTCCTTCTCTGGAGGAGCCAATCTGCATGGCCTTCGCATATACTATGTACAGGCAGTCAGATCAGTAACCTACTATGCCGCACCTACATTCAAGTATCACACCAACAGTGGACAAAGTTTGAAGTTGCCCAAAACAATGCTCCCGGGGCAGCTACGAGAGCTGGCCCGGGAGCCCCGATGTGGACTAGGCTTGAAAGACTGGAAACGGGTTTGCCCTCTCCTAGAAAGCATATCACAAAGAACGGTTACAATTATCATTAAGATCATTATTTACCCTGATCCAGTCCCAGTACAGCAGGCCTTGGTTGTTGGACTTTGACAAACACCGGAAACTCTTGGGCTGCAAGAGCAGGCAATGTCCTAAACAGACTACAATTAAAATGGATGATTCTTTATAGAGAGGGTGATCAACCACACCCAAACTGCACTTGTTCCCCACCGTGGGAGGAGCCTTCCTTCAAAATAGTAATAGAAAGTCTCCCAATGAAAAAAGGCTGCCTATGATCCAACAATCCCAATGTGCATAATTGAAAAGCAAATGTGCAGCATTACAGTGGTAGAAGCCACCCACATCACAGACCGATCGGCTGACAATATTAGAGTGCTTGCGCTGCTCTTTGCACGAGAAGCGAATAGGCATATTAGTGTCTGGGAAGACCAGTATCAACCCAAACTGAGCTGTTTGCCATACAACAGGCATTCGCGTATGTGATTGCACAAAACACTCAACATGCAATCATACACACAGACTCAAAAGCTGCACTTCAAATGTTAGGACAAAAGCAGTGTAAAGACAACATGGAATTAATTACCACCACTTTATATCTTGGAGCAGTCGCTAAAGGCAAAAAGACAGGGTTCGCCCTCTGCAATATAGTATCTTCTGGCAACTAATAAAGGTTAAATATCCCAAAAGGAGTCCACAGGGAAACGGTAGTTCGGTTATATAGACTACGTCTAGGTTACAGATGCAACTGGAAGATTTGTGAACCCAGACAGAGATAATGCTTCTTCTACCAAACAATCACAGAAAAGCCACTACTTCACTATCTCCTGGAATGTGAAGCAACCAACAATCTTAGAAGAGTTTTAATAGTTCCTGAATCTTGCAGAAAACACCCTGAAGCCATCAACACTGCCACTCTTCTGGTCAAAAAAGGTGTCCAGCAGCTGGACACACACAAATACTCTAAAGCAGTATCCTTCCCGAAATAGCAGCCTGACGATTAAATGCGCCCTCAGCACACTGTATAGATATACTGAACACAAATGTTACCATTTATGCGCTATTCATGCTCGTGCCACCTCTTGGGTGGCTTACTCTTAATCAATCAGTCTTAAGACAGAAATAACATTCTTTATCAAGCATCTGGCAGCCCATAGTTTGTACCAGGCCTACCACGGGTGCTGTGAAGTATTCTATGTTTAAATAGGAAATAGCTAATAGTACTGTTCCATGTGTTTAAATGATTGTTAAGTAAATTACCAGATTAGATCTGCTTAACAGTTCTAAGCAAATGATTAGGAAGATGGACTAGTATTTAATCATTAATTACTAACTTGACCAGCTTCCGAACGCATTTCATGCTCGAACACGGTACCCGTGCCCATACAAGGAAGGAGCACCCATACCTCTATCATTTGTGGCCGGTGCAAGTTGGAGAATGATAATCTGATCTCAGTGAAGCCATGTGGTTATTTGGTCAAGTGTTACTTTTTTGTTAGTACGTAGGACATAAGTGTTTTAAAGTGTTTGTATGTTAATGATAAGTGCAAGCCATTTTATTGTCAGATCCTAGTGCTTGGAACTTGTATAATTAAATTCAAAAATATCTCTTTGCCGTGGCCGTGTTCTTCAGAAAAGCAACGTGTTGTACTGTAGTATTCCGTCTCATCATTTAACTGTGCGCGCGTCCCAAATATAGACGAAGCTAGGCGGTCCCACTTTCATTTCTCCTCATTTGGCCGTCATGTGCGAAGTGGGGGAATTAATGGGATTCTGTGCTAGTTTCGAGTACTATTAAACTGACACGTGACAGGCCTCATATCAGGTCCGAGTGATAGATTTTCTTTTATTCGTCTTTTTCCTTATCTTGCTCATGTCGGTGGTGGTAATCAGTGCCCAGTAGTCACTACATAAACTGTGTACAGTGTTTGTACTGGCATCCATGTCCTGTGCATTCAGCAGGAGAGCATAGTCTAATCTTCTGTCTGAGGAGTTGGTTGTTCATCACCCAGGACCCTAAATAACAAATCACTTTCCCTAACAGCGACAGTTTCCGTCCATTGACATTAGGCTGATGACAGTTGGCATCAAAGTGTGGGTGGGATGACATTAAGAGTCACCCACCAGCAGGGTAGGTTCTCTGTTAGTAAATTCAGATAGTGTGACCAGGTCAAGTTTACTCTGTGGCATATAGGTTGTTTATATGTAGGGCATTATTGTTTAAGAGAAGGGTCATCCCTACTGACTCGCTCATCCCCAATATGGAGGTCATCAATAATCTGTGCAGGAAAGTTGTTACTTATAAAAGTAGTGAGACCCCGTTTTCTTTCCCCAGCTGGAAGGGAGAATTTCTGATTATCTTTGAATCTTGGATTGAAGTCATCGCCCACTAGTGTCTCTTGTAGCACTATGACGTCAGTTTGGTGTTCACGGACTTATTGTATGATATCATTAATTCTTTTGCGAACTCTACTGAAGTTCCATTGTAGTATAGCGAGATGTTCTTCACCGAGTACTCATTTTGAAGTAGTTTACCAACAGATGCGCTATGTACATTATGATGTACACTTTTGTTATTGTGCATTCTGTGGTGACTGGTGTCTGCACTGGTGTTGCTGTGTGCACCGGTGTTAGTGTGTAATCCAACTTAATAGAGCACCCCCAAATACCATGAGCCTCTATCATTTAAGTCTGTCTCATTGTGAGGGGATGGTTCACCAGCTCGCTTACAATAGTGCTCTTATGCCTGTGGGAGGCCAGTACACTTGTTAAGTGCACTTGTTAAGTGTGCGGACTTAACTTTGGTAACCAGCAACCGAAACATCTAGTGTTTGGGCTCACGGGAGAGCCCCAGTCACCAGCAGTCCAGAAATGTTACCGTGGCCGTGGTAGCATGTCTGTGGACAGAGATAGAGCCGATAGCATCTTTCAGAGTAATGGCTCGGTGCGAGGGACTAGGTTTGCACGGGAAAACAGTTAGGCCGCTGGCGTGGGTAGCTGTGGGCCACCCGCACGCTAGCCACTTGCGTCGTCGCCATGGAAACAGACGCCATCTTAGTAAACATCTTGAGCCGCCATGTTGGTCGGCCATCTTGGAGTTGCCCTAGGGGCTATGTTACACCGTCGCTGATTGGAGGAGAGGGGTAGGCCCCAGTATGCCTTCCTCTCATTGTATATTTCGAGGAATACGCGGGAATCGACGGTGTGAGGGTTATTCTGGACAGAACCATCACCCTGTCAAGACGCTCCTATGCTCAATTCGGCCAAATTGAGTATATTGCGTCGTGGTGGTTCAACAACTCAGCTGTTTCAACTCCTGCTTCATCTACTACAGCGGTCGTCACAGAATCCGGCCGTAGTCGTCGCTTGGAGGGGAATGGACATTGTGAACAGCGAGTGAATTGAGACGATCTTATCTGGGATCGTGGGGTAATGTGCATGCGAGCAGTAACAGACTCGTAGATCCCATACCAGTGATGATAAGACTTGCTAGTGTTCTGTAGCAGTCGATGGGAACGGGGAAATAAGTGTTAGTGCTTTAAGGCAGATTTCCCATGTTTGTTTAAGACGCAATCATTGTGCGCGTCACCTGTGTACGAACGCTTCACTTAGCCGGCGGGTCGAGGGTACGAAACAAGCCGTGTTGTGGGAGGGTTCGGTGCGCGCCAATTGTACGAACGATACCGCTGTGGTACCAAGCCAGCCAGCCTACCACCACTGAGCCAGCCACCCATAGTGGGGTGCCTGATGTATGGGAATGGTGTGTGTAAGCCGGCAGTATGAATGTAAGTACCTATGTGTGTATTTCTGGTGATTAGTAGTCTCTAAAGCTTGAATTCGAGGTAAAGTGTTCCGTCGCATTGTCACGCAGCGCCTGTGAGGTGAAGTGGAGTGTGGACGAGGAGATAATCACCCTTGTTGTCATCTGGTCAGTCCTGAAGGACCTACGTCTTGTGAGCACAGACGTACAGTGTGTGTGTGTATGTGTGTGTGTGTGTGTGTGTGGGTACACACGGGAACAGAGTATATACATAGATTAGCCAAGGACTGAGAGGATGTCCATGTAATATTATATTATTCCATTGTGGTAATTATTCATCCTTGATCGTCCGTGGGACGGAGTGATATCATTTCATGTGTAGTCTTGCAGGTGTGGAATTTCAACACTGAGCGCTCAGGTATGTGGTAACGTCAGTGATTCCTGGCAATGATTATTGTGGAGTGTGCCACAGTGTGGTTTTAATTTCTTGTATTGTTCCCAGGGGCCGTGACAAGTGTGATTTATATATATATACATATTGTGGTTGCAGTATTAACGTAATTTTGGTAGAATTTGGTGAGTGACGAGGCTGTCGGGAGTGGCAGCCCTCGCTCTGTCGAGTAACGTAAAACTCGGGAGTGTTTATTCGGCATGCGTGATCGATAAATCACTCACCCATGTGATTTAGGAGTGCGAGATCTCCTTAGTGTTCCCAGTAACGTTTGATAGCTGTAGGCTACATGTGTCAGCAGTAATTATCTATATCTATATATATATATATATATATATATATATATATATATATATATATATATATATATATATATATATATATATATATATATAATCGTAGTGTCACGGTGCCCAGTGTTATTGTGTTATTTACTGTGTGGTGATTGCAAGTTTGGGACCTATGTTCTAGGGGTTATTGAGAGCACTGGGGTCATTTGCAACAGTAAATAAGTAAGTGTTGAGCAGTATTCTAATACTTGGAAATTAGAGTACTTGCAGTGTGTGTTGTTGCAAAGAGGTTGTCATTGTTAGTGATTGTTGCTAGAGTTGAGCAATCACCGTGGGTAACTGCAGTTCAGTAAAGCCATTGTTGGGGCAGTGTTCTAGAGGGTTCATGTCCTGTATGTTATTTTACTAGCTTCTGTAGTATTGTCATTGCAACCGGATTGTAACGTAAATCACTGTGATTTGATAGTGTGATTGTCATTGTCGTGGGTGAACTCGGCTGTAGACGAGTACTTGGATATACATATATTCTCCTGGTTATCTGGTAGGACATCGAAGTCCAGTATTCAGTGAGGTGATTGCGAGGCAATTAATATAACGTAACCGAGGGAACGCCCATTGCTTAAGAGAATTTGTTCTTTTACAATATGAGTAATGTAGAATACGCTTGGGTTAATTTACTTTCCTGCAAGCAGCTACGGTAGTCTCAAGGAGCCTAGCCACCAGCCAGATAAGAATTAGAGTATTGTCTGTCGTAATTAACGGTCAGTGGGCCGGGTAATTGACGTGTTTCAGGAAGTCAAAGTAATTAATCTCGATCCTTGTTGATCGACTCACACGAAGGCTACATTGTTCCATTAACGTAACGTCGTTATTTATGTCCGGAAGTACCGGCACTTGATTGACTCGTGGGAAGAGTAACGTCATTTAGAATAACGTAAACGTGGTGCCTAATTACTGTTATTAGCCACCTGAATTGGTCTGAGTATGGAAGGCTCAGACGGAATTCATACCTTAATGTAAATTGCTGAGCCAGTGTGAAAGGTTGCGTATTTAATTGTTTAATTATTGATCTTGAGGATAGTAATTAATTACTCTAAAGGTAATCACGAGTGATTACCGTTCTCTTAGCACTTTGGACATTGTAAATCAGAGTTTACCATCGCTGAGTGATTAGTAACCGATTAACGTAAATTAACGTAACTAGTAAAGAGATTAATCAGCTGTCTTGTAGTACAGGGATTAATGGGATTTTCTCACTGAATGCTCGACGGGTAGAGTGTTGTGTAATTTCCGGGTTACTAGTGACAGTTGTAAGAGTTATTAAATTAACGTAAATGTTTTGTTATTAACGTAAATCAATTGTATTGATTCTTGATCGTCCGTGGGACGAAGTGTTAACGTAAAGATTAATTTGAGGAAGGGTGCTGGAGTTGCCAGTGAACCCATTAGTTATTGATGTCATTGAAAGACTACTGATTTGATTGCATTGCAACCGCTATTGCAGGTGTAGACTGCACTGAGGCGTAGAACAGTTAGGAGGTTACTGGAGACGTTTCAGAACTCACTGTGTCATTTGTTGTAATTGTGATTATAGATCTGTTAGTTCTTGCTTGCTTGTTGATTCCTCTGTGGGCACGCTTATGTTCGAGTTAGTTCATTATGCAGTCCGAGGGGCTGGTGTCTAGCTGTCATTGATAGTGTCACAGGAAGGATTTCGAGTAACGTCATTGACATTCCTTTTTGTTTTGCTGTAGTAGTTAGTACTTTATTGAATAAACTAAGTTGTTATGTTTACACTGTCTTTTCGTTACACCCCCACACATTATTATTGTTATGCAAATGTTCTTCACACTCGACTATTGGAGACTTATTTCTGAGCTTTGGATCAAATATACGGCACTACACAACAATAAATTATTGTTGTGAGAGCCCAAGACCTACTCGTTAGATTCGCTTCGGCGAGTTACGAAGGTCGACGGCCCAAGTGGAGGGGATTTCAATTTCATTGGGGTCTCGGCGTTTGCTCGCGCCTAGTCAATTGTTCGTACAGGGTCCCAAAGTGAGGAATGAGCTGCTTACTACACTGGTGTGTTAGCTAAGCAAGTCCTTCCTCAGGCGACCTAGTTGAATATCACGACAGGAATAAAGGTTAAAGAATAAGAAAATTCTTAGAAATTTTCCGAGCTCAATTCCTTATACCAATTTTATTTATTCCAATGTACTGACGTAAGTCAGCACAGCTCGAAAAACTCTCACACTCATGTGGCACTGTACCAAAAGCTTTGCTTTTGGTACGAGGTACAAAAAGGTACACGTGTACCTTGACACAACAAGGTACACATCACAAACCTTACCACTATCAACTGCCTCAACTATACTAGACTAAAATGATAGTAAATTTGTAAAACGTGAGCGGTCATTTGTAAAATCATGTTGTGAATCATTTACGTTTTTCAAGACGACGAATGGTATTTGAAATTGTCTATTCGAGTAACCTTCCCACAATAGACGTTAAGCTAATTGGTCGACAGTTTGAAGCAATTGATCAATCTCCTTTCTTAAAAATTGGTACCACATTAGCAACCTTCCACGAATCAGGCACTCTGCCCGACTCGATAAAAGAATAGAGGTAACTGCAGAGGGCCTATTGGCCCATACCAGGCAGCTCCTATTTACAACCACCCAATCCCACTCATACACGTCCAACCCACGTTGGAAACAATCAAAGGACCCCCTACCTCGACCATGTAGTCCACCACGACTAAAGATCCTTTCGCATCCAGAACTGTGTTATACATTCGGGACGTGTATAGCCGATCTCGTCACAGTAGTGACTACCTGCACCCTTAAGCCTTCGTTCAAAGTTCGTGATTAACTGCTTAGGTAGGGACTTTACTATTCTTATCCAGAGCATAATGAATGGTAACTGCAGTTAACTGCCTAGATTCCAGTAGGACATCTCTTACCCTTATCCTGTCCAGGGTACAGACATCCCTACATTCTCTTTATATTTTACTCCCTCAAAACATTCATTTATATCGTTTCTCCAAGTCCTTACTAAAGTCAAAGACTTAATACACAGGAATCCCAATAGCGTTATGCATCAAATGAACAAATCCACAATGACCATGACGAGGGTTCGAACCTACGACCGAGAGGATCTCGGGAGACCTTTTGGGCAGAGCTATTCTGGCATTGATTGGCTGGACCAAAGTCTAGAGACGGACTTTTGAAGTCATTGACTAGACTGAGAGGCGGGTTTATTGAGCCTAAGGAACTTAGTTGTGGGTGGGACTTGTTTCCACAGGTAAGCTTAAGAAAAAGTTTAGTGTGGGGTGTGGGATTTGGGTACAGGTTCAATGACCTGGGAGCAGCCATTCAACATTTGTGGCCGGTTCTTGCAGAGGAAGGTAATGTGCTCCTGAGTAACTCATGTTCAGTTTTTCAGACCATTGACCTCTTAGGGATGTTTTATTAGAGAAGGATATATTTCAATTTGTTACAAATGTGTCTTTGTTAAATATAATGCTTATTAATGTATTTTTGTTTAGATGTTTGTCCCTCCTTTATATTAATTCTGAGTCAATATATTTGTTATTCACATGCTGTATTGGAAGTTCCTATATTTTCAATATGTAAAGATTCCTATAATTAATCTCCAAGCATTATTAACACGATTCCTACGTCCCTCAAGTTTCCTATTTATTGATTTCTGTCCTTCCTGGGAGATTAGTAGTGTTGGCACATTTAAGTTTCAGGAAGGTGGTGGCAGTGTAAGTTTAAGTATTATTCATTATTTAAAATTAATAACCCTTCATTTGTTGCTTCCCCATCATTTAATATTTCCGTTTAACAGCTGGGAGTTCAGTGAGGGTCACAATGAGCTTGCAAGGATTAAGCTGGACTTTTGAGTGAGTAAGGAGAGTAGCAAGGGGAAGTTGTCGCGAGCGCTTGGCATTGTCCAATTAACCAAAGTACGAGGGAGAGGGATCGTTAGACATAGTACTGGAACATTATGTAACACTGTGCACAGTTACAAACCCAATATGATTACAACTTTGATTCAACAGATCAGAAGAAGTTGTTAAACACATGGGACAAAATCTTACTGAAGCAACCAATTGAGTCATAAATACTCTTACTCCGCCCAAGTAAAACAAGCAAGCATCACTTAGTGGGCCAGCCAGAGGCTTAGGGCCCGCGCAGGAATATCCTTGCGAAGTAAAAAGTGTTTAGGGCTCCAACCCTTTCCATCACTGCCTACGGATAACGGTAACCTCAAGGGATGGGTAAGGGGTGCACAAAAAATTTAAATGAATCGACTAGAACGACGCCGCAGACCCTCCAACTGATGCCGACCAAGCCTTACAATGGTCCATAGAAGTGATGCTCAATCGTGGGGAGGCCGGCTCCTGCACTGTGGTCAAAATCAAGTCAACAAATACAACAACAAACAACTATAAACCTGTGAAAGACTTTACGTGTTAGGTAAGAAAACTAACAAGAGAACCGTCAAGTAGCGCAAGAAGAAATGTTGGTTTGATAGAACTTTTCAAAATATATCATGCCAGTTGTAGTTACGAAAATATCTAGGATTTAGTACCTATGCACATTAACTGCCTCAGCCACACAGGGGAACTTTTAGAGAGGAACTTTGAAAGGTTCATCCAATTTATGCCACCCGTTGCAACTGTAACTGCCAATACTCATTTACTTCTATGTGAACACCCACATCAGGTGAAATCTGCCAATTTGGTTTCAGATTTGGCCGGAAATCGAACCAGAGCCCTGCGTACTACGACCTTTGAGCACTGTCCTCTGCCAGAATCTGTATGATAACATGCTGTCGGGGTTTAGCAAGATCCTTATTCCAAAGCCTTACGAATGGCTAGCATCTTAAATTGAACACCCATTTGAGTCACGAACTAAATACTGAATTTTCTGCCTAAACTGAAGCTTCGGTTTCTTGTCTGTTGGTGTACCGATCCATCTGAGAAGTATGTGAAGCTGTCAGATGCCAAGTTTGCTTCTATATGCATCTGTGCAATATTACGTAGCAGATGAGGATTAGTCTGGTTCATTTTTTCCTTCAGGAGCCATAATCTTAAAGTTTGCTGGCAGCGATTGTGAGGCGATGGTTCACCAGCTCACTTACAATAGTGCTCTTATGCCTGTGGGAGCCAGTACACTTGTTAAGTGCACTTGTTAAGTGGGCGGACTTAAGTTTGGTAACCAGCAACCGAAACATCTAGTGTTTGGGCTCATGTGAGAGCCCCAGTCATCAGCAGTTCAGAAGTGTTACCCTGGCCGGGGTAGCACGTCTGTGGACAGAGATAGAGCCGATAGCATCATCTCGTTGTATGGCTTAGAGCGAGACTAGTTTGCGCAGGAACAGCTAGGCCGGCAAGCGTGGTGAGGTGTGGGCCTCCCGCGCTCGCTAGCCACTTGAGTCGTCGTCATGGAAACAGCCACCATCTTAGCAAACATCTTGAGCCGCCATGTTGGTCGGCCATCTTGGAGTTGCCCTAGGGGCTATGCTACCCAGTTGCTGATTGGTTGAGAGGGGTAGGCCGCTGTATGCCTTCCTCTCATTGGTTATTTCGAGGAGGACGCGGGATTCGCCTGGGTAAGCGTCATTCTGAACATAGCTGCCACTCTGTCAAGACGCTCCTGTACTCAATTTGGCCAAATTGACTATAGGGCGACGTGGTAGCTTTACTACTCAACGCTTCACCTGCTTCATCTACGACGGGGTCGTCACAGAATCCGGCCTAAGTCGTCGCACGAAGGGGGGAAAAGACATTGTGAACAGTGAGTGGATAGAGAAGATCTTGTGATCTGGGATCGTGGGGTAATGTGCATACGAGCAGTAACAGACTCTTAGATCCCATACCAGTGATGATTAGACTTGCTAGTGCTCTGTAGCAGTCGATGGAAACGGGGAAATTCGTGTCAGTGTTTTAAGGCAGATTTCCCATGTTTGTGTAAGACGCTACCGTTGTGCGCGTCACCTGGGTACGAACGCTCCATTTCACCAGTGGGTCGAGGGTGCGAAACGAGCCGTGTTGTGAGAGGGGAGGTTCGAGTGTGCGCCAATTGTACGAAAGATACCACTGAGGTACCAGCCCGCCTACCACTGCTGTGAGCCAGCCACCCATAGCGGGGTGCCTGATGTATAGGAATGGTGTGTAAGCCGGCAGTATGAATGAGTAAGTACCTATGTGAGCATTTCTGGTGATTAGTAGTCTCTAAAGCTTGAATTCGAAAGTCAAGTGTTCCGTCACATTGTCACGTAGCACCTGTGAGGTGAAGTGTGGACGAGGAGATAATCACCCTTTATTGTCATCTTGTCAGTCCAGAGGGACTTACGTCGTGTGTACACAAATGTACAGTGTGTGTGTATGTGTGTGTGTGTGTGTGTGTGTGTGTGTGTGTGTGTGTGTACACACGGGAACAGAGTATACATAGATTAGCCAAGGACTGAGAGGATGTCCATGTAATAATTATATTATTCCATTGTGGTAATTAAATCATTTTTGATCGTCCGTGGGGATTGATATCATTTCCAAGTGTAGTCTTGCAGGTGTCGAATTCCAACACAGCGCTCAGGTATGTGTAACGTCAGTGATTCCTGGCAATGATTATTGTGGAGTGTACCACAGTGTGGTGTTAATTTCTTGTATTGTTCCCAGGGCCGTGACAAGTGTGATATATATATATATATATATATATATATATATATATATATATATATATATATATATATATATATATATATATATGTGACGGTAACGTGTTGGAAATGGTGGTCGGCAGTCTTCCCAAATAGCTGATGTCAAGGCTGGGCCACATACATGAAAGTTATAAAAAAAAGGAAAAAAAAGAGTGACTGCTGTCTGATAATCTGTGGTAAGGTAAGGTACGAAAACAAAATATAAATAAGGCACTTTAATTGATCTAGAAAACAAAGTAAAAATAAAGACAATTTCTTGGCATTTATAATAATGTAAAAGTAAAACACGTAAAAATATATATATAACAAATTGAAAAGAGGGGAACTGGTTATGTTAACAAAGATAAATGGTGTTGGGAATATATGCGCAAGCTATCAACCTCTAATTGGTCACACAAGGTGAGTCAAGTAGGTGTTCACAGCTAGAGCACTGGATATATTCTGAGGATGGAGCAGCTTGCTGGCGTCGTCGTTGCTTCAGCGAGGAACTTGGTTGGAGAAGGGCTGTAGTGGCGTGTTTCTGCACGGCCAATGAGAATGCAGGACGGCTGCAAGTCGGTAGTTAGGCAGTTGAAGGGTTCGCCGCGTCGACCAGGTGTGCAGCAGGTGCTGGAGTGGGGGGCAGGAGGGAGTTGTAGGTGCGTGTGGCTGTCTTGATATATACGTTTAAGCCACTATAAAACGTATCTTGAATCTTGTAGAGAACGGGATGAAGGAAGGAAATAGCAGGCTAAATCTCTGGGAAGAGATTATTGTCACATATATATATATATATATATATATATATATATATATATATATATATATATATATATATATATATATATATATATATATATTGTGGTTGCAGTATTAACGTAATTTGGTAGAATTTGATGAGTGACGAGGCTGTCTGGAGAGACCACCGTCGCTCTGTCGAGTAACGTAACTCTGGAGTGTTTATCGGCATGCGTGATCGATAAATCACTCACCCATGTGATTTAAGGAGTGCGAGATCTCCTTAGTGTTCCCAATAACGTTTGATAGCTGTAGGCTACATGTGTCAGCAGTAATTATATATATATATATAATCGTAGTGTCACGGTGCCCAGTGTTATTGTGTTATTTACTGTGTGGTGATTGCAATGTGTTGACCTATGTTCTAGGGGTTATTGAGAGCACTGGGGCCATTTGCAACAGTAAGTGTTGAGCAGTATTCTAATACTTGGAAATTAGAGTACTTGCCGTGTGTGTTATTGCAAAGGGGTTGTTATTTGATGGTGATTGTTGCTAGAGTTGAGCAATCACCGTAGGTGATTGCAGTTCAGTAAAGCCATTGTGGGGCAGTGTTCTAGAAGGTTCATGTCCTGTATGTTATTTTACTAGGTTCTGCAGTATTGTCATTGCAACCGGATTGTAACGTAAATCACTGATTTGTTAGTGTGATTTGTCATTGTCGTGGGTGAACTCGGCTGTAGACGAGTACTTGGGTTTTATATTCTCCTGTTTATCTGGTAGGACATCGGAGTCCAGTATTCAGTGAGGTGATTGCGAGGCAATTAATATAACGTAACCAAGGGAACGCCCATTGCTTTAAGAGAATTTGTTATTTGACAATTTGAGTAACGTAGAATACGTTTGGGTTAATTTACTTTCCTGCAAGCAGCTACGGTAGTCTCAAGGAGCCTAGCCATCAGCCAGATAAGAATTAGAGTATTGTCTGTCGTAATTAACGGTCAGTGGGCGGGTAATTGACGTGTTTCAGGAAGTCAAAGTAATTAACCTCGATCCTTGTTTGATCGACTCGCACGAAGGCTCCATTGTTCCATTAACGTAACGTCGTTATTTATGTCCGGAAGTACCGGCACTTGATTGACTCGTGGGAAGAGTAACGTCATTTTAGAATAACGTAAACGTGGTGCCTAATTACTGTTATTAGCCACCTGAATTGGTCTGAGTATGGAAGGCTCAGACGGAATTCATACCTTAATGTAAATTGCTGAGCCACTGTGAAAGGTTGCGTATTTTAACTGTTTAATTATTGATCTTGAGGATAGTAATTATTACTCTAAAAGGTAATCACGAGTGATTACCGTTCTCTTAGCACTTTGGACATTGTAAATCAGAGTTTACCATCGCTGAGTGATTAGTAACCGATTAACGTAAATTAACGTAACTAGTAAAGAGATTAATCAGCTGTCTAGTAGTACAGGGATTAATGGGATTTACTCACTGAATGCTCGACGGGTAGAGTATTGTGTAATTTCCGCATTACTAGTGACAGTTGTAAGAGAAGGTTATTATATTAACGTAAATGTTTTGTTATTAATGTAAATCAATTGTTATTGATTGTTGATCGTCCGTGGGACGGAGTGTTAACGTAAGGATTAATTTTTGGAAGGGTGCTGGAGTTGCCAGTGAACCCATTAGTTATTGTTGTCATTGAAAGACTACTGATTTGATTACATTGCAACTGCTATTGCAGGTGTAGACTGCACTGAGGCGTAGAACAGTTAGGAGGTTACTGGAGACCTGTTTCAGAACCCACTGTGTCATTTGTTGTAATTGTGATTATAGATCTGTTAGTTCTTGTTTCTTGTTGATTCCTCTGTTATGTTCGAGTTAGTTCATTATGCAGTCCGAGGGGCTGGTGTCTAGCTGTCATTGATAGTGTCACAGGAAGGATTTCGAGTAACGTCATTCACATCTCTTTTGTTTTGTTGTTGTAGTTAGTACTTTATTGAATAAACTAAGTTGTTATGGTTAACACTGTCTTTTCGTTACACCCCCACACATTATTATTGTTATGCAAGTGTTCTTCACACTCGACTAATAAAATTGAGACTGATTCTGAGTTTTGGACCAAATATACGGCACCACACAACAATAAATTGTTGTGAGAGCCCAGGACCTACTCGTTAGATTCGCTTCGGCGATTGGCGAAGGTCGTCGGCCCAAGTAGAGGGGATTTCAATTTTCATTGGGGTCTCTGCGTTTGCCCGCGCCTAGTCAATTGTTCATACATGGTCCCAAAGTGAGGAATGAGCTGCTTACTACACTGGTGTGTTAGCTAATCAAGACCTTCCTCAGGCGACCTAGTTGAGTATCACGACAGGAATAAAGGTTAAAGAATAAAGAAAATTCTTAGAAATTTTCCGAGCTCAATTCCTTATACCAATTTCATTTATTCCAACTTATCTAAGTATCTTAAGTTACACAAAAACTCTCACAGCGATTTTCAAGGGGCTTTCATAACAGTTTGCATGTATTTCGTCAACACACCTCTCTGACTTATATTGAATGTGTTGATTGTTTTTATTGCACAATGGGTCCACCTGTTGCTATTGGAGGCTATTCTGTCCCGATTTAGTGTTCCAGTGATTATATCCAAGTGAACCGATTCTAGGTCTAGCCAATATATTGCGATTCTAGGTCTAGCCAATATATTGCTCTGCAAGCACACTGCAATTCCCTTTACCCTAATTTCAATCTATGTGGGCTTAGTTTCTAGTCTTGGGTTCAGTATACAAGTCCATTTGGAAGCCCCCGTTATGACTCGCATTGCATCATTTTGAATAACCTCAACGTTTGCCCATTGGCCAGGAGAAAGTGGCCATACAGGCGCTGCATAATCAACTTGGGAACGAACGGCGTGTGTATAAAACAGTTTTAACACTGTGTTCCGCTCCTAGACGGGGACCTATGATTGCTCTCATTATATTCAACCGTGATTTTGTTTTCTCCTTCATATATGGAATTTGCTTGTTGAATGTCATTTTACAATCTATCCACACTCCAAGATACTGATATTTTGTAACTCGCTGAAGGATAATGCCTTTACTGTGTAGGTGCCAGTCAGGAGTGTTGCCACCTAGTCTCATTGCCTTTGACATCTGTGCAGATATTTTTAGCCTTAAAATGCTGCATTCAGATGTTACTTTGTTTAACGCCCCTTGTGCTTTATTTAGAAGTGAATGACCTGTAATGACTAATGCTATATCATCGGCGTTGCTTAGCAATTTCTCCCTTATGCAAATGTCTGGTAACTAGGTTTTCCAATAAGGATGTTGGACTATGACGACTCCTCGTTGAGTAAGTAATTATCAAAAGGCGGCACCAAACCGGGAAGGCTATGTAGCACCATCAAATGCGCGGGATAATCAGAGGGCGCTAAATATCACCAAGGATGCCAATACGAGAACAGAAATGCATAAGGCAAATGATATGAACAGTATCCGATTCACCAAGAATTCTATCGAGGGACGAGGGACAAGTGACCGCGAGGGGCGGTCGGAAAGCAAGGCACACGCTCGTCCCGGAAGTCGGACAATCAACAAAGATATGCATGACAACAAGTGGGACAATGCAATGTGGACAATAAGGAGCTGGGCGGCACTCCATTAAGTGACCGAGTTAAGAGAGTATGGCCAAGACGCATCCTTGCTAGAGAAGTTTCCCGCCGCCAGTTACGGTGGCAGGAGGAAGGCCACTGGGGGATACAACGCTTAAGAAGAGTATGCAGTTTATTACCAACAACAGAAGACCAACAACCCTGCCAACGGGTAAGGATGGAGGAATGAATAACCGGGTAAAAGTCGAAAAAAGGGACAAGAGCGGATAGCCTCTCTAGCGGCAGCATCTGCACGCTCATTTAAATACACACCAATATGCCTGGGAACCCAGCAAAACTCTATGGATTTCATTTTACTAGATATAAGAAACAGCCAATGTTGAATCTCTATGACTACCGGATGGACAAGATTAAAGGACCTGAGAGCCACGAGGGCACTACGAGAGACAACTACAATCACAAAGGAGGATTGACAACGAGAAAGCAGGAGACGGAGATCACAGAATAGCAAAGTTCCGCTGTGAAGATGCTAGTCTGCGACGGGAGGCGACAAGTGTGGTCAGGAAGAACTATGGAGTAGCTCACACCATCCGCAGACTTAGACCCATCGGTGAAGATGGAAATGGAGCAGGCGTGTGAAGAAAAGTGCTCAAGAAAAAGGCGTTTCAGAACAGTAGGAGTAAAAGCTTTAGTAATGCAAGTCAAGGATGTACAAAACATCCGAAGGGGGACCCTCCCCAGGGGCAAGGAAGGAACAATACGAGAAGAAATAGGAAAGACTAATGGAAAGAGTCATGCAAGAAAGATAGCCAACTGACAGAGGGAGGTGGTAAAGAGAAAAACTACAGGAAAGGTAAAAGTCAAAGCACGACAGAGGCAAGAGGAAGGATGTTGCAAGGACCACGCCAAATACCGAAGATGGTAGCGTTCACGGCGGACCTGGAGAGATAGGAAGCTGGTGTCAACATACTAGCCAAGGGCGGGAGACGAACGAAAGGCACCAGAGCCGAGGCACAACCCAACATAGTTCAAAGCATCAAGACGGCGAAGAGTAGAAGGAGAAGCGGACGAGAAAGCAGGGCAACCATAATCGAGTTTAGACAGGAGGAGTGAGGAATGTAAAGAGGAGTTTACGCCTATCCGCCACCCCCCCCCCTAGGAGTATGGGACAAAACCTTGAGGGAAATGGGCCTTAGAACATTCAGCACAGAGGCAAGAGATATGGGCCGACCAAGAAAAACGAGTGTCAAAGATTAACCCCAAAAGCTTAGTGTAATCCTTGTACACAAGGGGACGACCATAAACTGACAAAGAGGGACGAAGAATGACACGCTTCCAAGTAAATGTCATAGCACAAGTCTTAGACGGAGAGAACCTGAAGCCATGATTAGTGGCCCAGGACGACACGGCATCGATCGCAAGTAGAAGCCGCCGTTGAAGTAGAGGCGAATCATCACCCCGACAGCAAAGGATAAGATCGTCTACATAGAGAGCGGAGAAGATCCCAGAAGGAAGGGAGGAAAGACTACTATTGAGAACAACAAGGAAAGGAGTAGTGCTCAGAACACTACCTTGGGGCACACCCTCATATTGCCTAAAAGTGGCAGAGAGCGGTACCAAGCCTCTCGAGCCCCGTCGTCAGTCCTCAGGGACTGACAACGAATCCCAGACCCGATTAAACAGACTTAGTAAATACCGAGACGAGCACGGAGGAAGATGTAGAAGCGTCTCATAATGAATGCCATCGGAACCTGCCGCCGTAGAACCTCAGAGGGCCTGGGCAGACTGAAGCTCAGAAAGACAGATGCGATCGTTATAGGGAAGGGTGAGATGGGTACAGAAATCCAAAGGACGAGATTCGAGAAGAGGCTTACGAAGGAAGGACTGAGGGAGATGAGAACCAGAGCTAACAGACGAAAAGTGGGAACCCAATTCAGTCGCGACCTGCAACGGGTCCGCCACTAGAGTACCACAGAGGTGAAGGACCGGCGAGACATCGGAACCAAACTTGCCCGCTATCTTGCGGATACCCTTCTAGATCAGCGGTAGAGGAGCTTCAGATGTGATAGTGGAGACAAGACATTCAACATGCACGTTTAGCCGTACAGATGGTCCTACAGGCCACTGCACTTGCCTTCCAAAACAAAAACGAGTCAGTCGTCTGCCGGCGACGGTGTCTCTTCCAGGCTGCACGCTTATAGCAGACAGCCCGAGCACAGTCCTCGTTCCACCAGGGAACGCACTTACGGGTTCCCCGAGACAAAGAGCGAGGAATAGAGCAGAGGGCAGCGTCGAAGACGGTGTCATAAAAGAGGACGGCAAGAGGGAGAGGCAAAATGGAGAGGTCGGAGATGGTAACACGGCGGGTAAAGAGGGGCCAGTCAGCCTCGGCAAACAGCCACCTAGGGAAGGAGAGGGGGAGGGAGAAAAAGGATAGGAAAATGGTCACTGCCATGGAGGTCATCAAGAACCCGCCACTAAGTCCAAGTAAAGGGAAGACAAGCAAAGAGAAAGATCAAGACAGGAAAGGGTGCGAGTCCGAGAGTCTAAATGGGTGGGCTCACCAGAATTCAGAACAGGGATGAAGAGAGGAGTAACGGTTCGAGAAGGCGACCGCGGGTGTTTGTCAGAACATCACCCCAAAAGGTATGTCGACAATTTAAATCACCTAGCAGGAGCACAAGCTCCGGCAAGGAGTCCAGTAGGTGTTTAAGATCGGAAAGAGAGAGCGGGACACTCTGGAGGAGAAATGGAACAAATCGTATAACATTTCCTCACAAAGATAAGAGCAGCAGAGCAATGGAGAGGCAGGAAAAAGAAAGGGGACAAAGGGAACGTCAGAGCAAATCAAAAGAGCAGAACAGTTAGGAACCCCAGGGACAGCTTGGGGGGGGGGAGAAAGGAATAGCCACAAAAAAAAACAGGACGAGCAGCAAGCATCGGCTCCTGGAGACAGACAAAGGGGCGAAAACCGCAAAATCAAAAGTTGAGTTAAAGGAAATTGGTGTAAAAACCACGAATGTTCCACTGAAGAAGAGACATCGAAAAGAAGAGAAAGGACAGCAGCAGAGAGCAACGAATAAAAAGGTGAAAAGGGAAGGAAGGAATTATCAAGGGAAAGCGCCAAGCCATTACGACTATATAGCACTGGGAAGGGGTCAGGATAAGGATTTGGGATGGGACGGGGGAAAGGTGTGATGCCCCAACCACTTGGACGGTCGGGGATTGAAAGGTGAAAAGGGAACAGCACGTTAAAGAAGCGCAGGATCAGGGTCAGCGAAGTCAGGGTTTGGGGGCCATGGGGTAAACTGAGTAAAAGAAGAGGGAAGGGAGCTGGAGGGCCGACCAGGGTTTGGAAGAGGAAGAGGGGGACAACCGAGGGTCAAGGGCAGCAGCAGAAGGGGCAGAAACCAGGGAGTGCACCTCAGAAAGGGCAGCAACCGAGAGGGAAGCGGGGGCCAAAGAGACCTCTATAGCAGGAACAGGAGGGGGATGGAGCGAGAGTCAGAGGTAGGGGGTGACGAAGAAGGAGAGGAGCCTGGCTAACGCTTTGACTCAGACAGGCATCCCATCAACAATGTACTGGGCAACAGATTTTAGCATCTCAACAGGAGAAGCAGAAAGAGAGCAAACACGACGGCCATTGTGAGAGCGATGGACATTAGCTTGCACTGACAGGCGGCGTGGAGAGCTAAGAGATGGAGGAGAAGGATGGGAAAGAGGATCGGAGGAAGACCAGGAAGAGGACACAGGAGGCGCAACAGACTGGGAAGAGAAAGGGAACGCCAGACAGATGCAGGAGGGGGGGACCCTTCAGGACAGAAAGCAAAGGAACAGAAAAGGAGACGGTGGGCGTGTCCGGGTCCAAGGCCCGGGAACGGTTGAGACTGAGGAAGGCGGGAAGGACGAGGAGAGGAAGAGCACAACATGCGGGCATAAGAGACTGCGAACTTGGCGCCTCACCTCCGGAAAAGATAAACGTTCCCGGTGCTTCAAGTTGAGGACGGCTGCCTCAAGCTTGTAATGTATACACATGCGGAAGAAGGTAGCGTGGGCCTCACCGCAATTGAGGCAGCGAGCCTGGGGAGAAGTGCACTCCGAATTAGAGTGACCTTCGTCCCCACACACAGGACAGACAGACAGAGAGACGACAGAGACAGAGACACAGAGAGAGAGAAAGAGACAAATTGTGAAGAGAGCAACATGAGTAGAGAGAACCAAGAAGAGAGACACACAGAGAGCAGAGAGAGACACAGAGAGAGGAACAGATCAGAGACTAGACAGAGACAGAGACAGAGACAGAGACAACGAGACAGCAGACAGACGACAGAGACAGACAGACAGGACAGAAGAACAGAGACAGAGACAGAGAACAGACAGAGACAGACGACAGAGCACAGACAAGACAGACAGAGACAGAGAAGACAGACGACAGAACAGAGCAGACAGAGACAGAGACAGAGACAGAATCAGAGACAGACCAGAGACAGACAGACGAAGACAGAGACAGAGACAGAAGAGACGACAGAGACCAGAGACAGAGACAGAGACAGAGAGACAAGGAAGACAGACAGAGACAGAGGACAGAGACAGATCGAGAGAGACAGAGAGAGAGAGAGAGAGACAGAGAGTAGAGAGAAGAGACAGAGAGAGAGAGAGAGACACAGAGAGAGAGAATGAGAGAGAGAGACAGAGAGAGAGAGCAGAGAGTGCAGAGAGAGAGAGAGACAGAGACGAGAGATGAGACCAGAGAGAGAGAAGAGAGACAGAGAGAGCAGAGAGACAGAGAGAGAGACAGCAGAGAGAGAGACAGAGAGACGAGAGCAGATAGAGAAGAGACAGAGACAGAGAGAGACAGAGAGAGAGA